>OU015498.1:108916620-108959120 GCA_907164885.2 Dolomedes plantarius
TTAAATTAAAGTAATTATCTAACTCCATTATTATAAGTATTTTTTATAAAAAATATTTTTAAAAAATTAAAATTTATCTGTAAAAAAAATTTTGTTTTTCTCAATGTTTTATAGATGGATTCTATCAAAAAAATTCTCGACAAAATTAAAAGCAGTTCAAAACAGGCCAAAAAATGTATTTTGTTCAAACTGAAGGGAGACAGATTTTACTGTAAACCGGAAAAGTCAGGGGGATACGTTCTACTAATGATTCCTTGTGGAATTACTACTTTAAACATGAGTACACCTAGATTTACTTACCTCCCGTGTTGAGATAATCTTCTAAGCCATCGAAAATTGTCATGATGTTGAAAGTTCGCCTTTGAATGTAAGCTGTCATCTCACTCTTTTGGAGTTAGCGAATTGACCTAAAATAATAAATACTCAAATATAGCAAATCATAAAAATATTTTTATTGCATATATATTTTAATAAAGTGCAGTAATTTTGTGTGTTTACGCTAAAAAAGGGCAATAGCACAAATTTGATTAATAAAAATCCCATTCTAGCTTATCAACTTACTCCTGATTCTGCCTACTACTAGTAGTACTAAAAATATTAGCCGGCAAATTATAAAATGTGTGCTTTAATTTCTTTAATTAACACACTTAATTAAAGAAAGGGAGATTTATCCGTATTAAGCTATTGCGAACACTTCACTAAGTCATATTTTTTATGCTTTTCATAGCAAAAATAACCAAGAAATGACAAAATGCTAAAGAAATAATGAAGTGAAGTTCACTGAAGCCCAGTAACAGTTCTTATAAACAATAAAAGGGTTTAGGTAATTCGTTTTTTCGAAATATCATTTTGCAGATTCTGTAAGTCCATTTTTGTATTATGCCAGGACATGTATTCCATATTTCCACTTTTTTTTCG
Source organism: Dolomedes plantarius (assembly GCA_907164885.2). NCBI lineage: Eukaryota > Metazoa > Arthropoda > Arachnida > Araneae > Dolomedidae > Dolomedes > Dolomedes plantarius. Next base: position 108,917,539 of record OU015498.1, read on the forward strand.
TAAAACTTCAAATTGTACCGACATGAATTATTGTGAAATGGATTCTTTTACTTAAATTTAACATACAGCGTGAAAAACTGTGATACAAATTCATAATCGCTAAGTTTTGTGAAGCTATTGAATTTTGAAAATTCACATTCAAGATTGTTTTTCTAAATCATGTTAACAATAAGACGGTATTTAGTTCAAGTTACTTTTATATTTATGCATCCGTTTCATTTGTTTATATTTTAACGCTTAAGTGTGTAATTAGACGGTCTTTTGTTGTTTCATCCCTTTGTTCAATAAAAAGGAACGACATCAATTTCTTTCTATCAATGTATATGGATTTTTTGGTTTGGAGCGCTATAGTCATTTTTTGCTACACGAGGACTTATTTGATCGGGACCTACTGCTTACAGCCGATTCCGAACGGTTACAAACGTCTATGCCAAGAGTGGGATTCGAACCCACAGACTCTGGTACCGAAAACCAGCGTCCTAGCCATTCGGCCATCTTCCGGCAATGTATCTATGAAAAAATTTACATATATATTACGCACATTATGAACATAAAAAAGTAAATTGGCACAAAAATTTAGTGTTTTTCTGAAAAAATATTTTAAATGTATAAATATTTTAATACATTAAAACTATTTGCCACACTAATATGATTTTCTAATGAGAATTTCAGAAACTTTATTTCAAGTAAAGCATTCATTCTTACTTGGTTGAAGATATCCTAAGAATCTATGGATTCCGCAGAATTAGCAATTGCTTGCCTGCTGCAAGGAATTGTTTTTTCTTTTCAAGCTAACTTTATGGTTTATAACCTAGTGAGAGAAGAGATAAAGAGAAGATTTAGTACACCTCACATTAGCAATTGAATAAATTCATTTCGAAAATGCATAGGACTGAAGAATGTTTGCCGCGATAAACCTCCTTTTGTTTCAAGGATATGTTTTAATTCCACTTATAAAAGCACACAATTCTTGAACGAGCAAAGAATTCGGCTAATAAATGAATACATGACGATGATACACAAAAAATTGTAAGTTTCGATGCGTTAGAGTTTAAGAGAAAATTAACTATATTTGTTGAAAAAATATTTCTCTTGTCATATAATACAGAAACAATAACATATTAACAACTTCATATATAGTAAAATCTCCTTTATCTGGCCCCGGATAATCCGGATCAGATTTGTAGATATTATTTTTATTCAATTTTTATCTCATTAGATAATAATTTTTAACAATGATAGCAATAACGTAACTACAAGTATGCCAAATATTCTCTCTTTAGTTATATTTAATGTACAGTTCCTGCCTGGATTGTACAATAAATTATGGTAATAAAATGCTTTTTGTTGAGTTTAAGAAAGCTTTACTAGACTTACTAATTATTTGTTAAGAAATGATGTGGAAAGTTATTTTTATATTTTTTAATGTCTTGTAAACAATACTATGTAATTTTGTTGCATGGTTTTTTATCGTAATAAACGGTTTGATTAGTTAAGGATTTTGTTCTGTTTATTACCCATATTACCCGGATTACCTGGATTTTCGATTATCCGGGTTGCCTATGGTCTCAGTTGCCTATGGTCACAATATAAACGAGGTTTTACTGTACATTTAAATTTTATAGTAAAAATATAATTCCTTATGTTTTTAACTAAAAATAGCTCAACAAAGACAGGAATAAGGCCAATTTCAGTTTTTTAGCAACGTAAAAGCAGAGTTAATGAAATTGCAACGGGGAGAAATTTACGTTGCTTTATATTACATTTACAAAAACTACAAAATTTGATCATCATAAAGAAATCCAATTTCAAAGCTTTTAATTTTGGTGACTCATAATCTAAACCTCCATATAATATCTCCCCAGCATATGAGTAGTTCACTATTTATACATTCTAACGATGCAGTTATTGGATTAAATAACTATGTTTAAATATGTGAACTTTCCTGAAAAAACAATTTCAAAAGCGTTGAAAATTTATCGCGATTAGGTAATTTCAAATAAAAATCCTCCAATATTCAAGGAAAAACGAATATACATGAAAATTACCGGAGAACGTGATGTTGTGTGCAACAAGTATTTGAAGAAGTTAATCAAAATTAGTTATAAAAGGAAAGGGACCAACAAGTTCCTAATGTATTAAAATAATAAATTTCCGGAGCGTGATCCAGATTTTCAACTTTTATAATACAGTCAATTCTAGTATCTTTTATTTAGAGTTAAGAAGGAATATATAAAAAGTAGTACAGAAAATATTACTAAATAACCTTAATATTTATTTATCTGTACATAAACTTAGTTTTTCGACCTCTCAGGTGTAATGATTTTAAAAACAATCCTTTCATAATATTTTTTGACTTCGGAGTACAGACCGTGTCCGCCTAATTCTTATCTCTACCGAAGAAAAAATTTTGGGTCCTTATAAAACATCAACATATACCTCTTATGTTTGTTAAAAACGTAACACATCCAATCACTCAGCTCTTTTGTAAAGTACCGTAATTTTCGGACCGTAAGACGCATCTCAAATTTATGGGAGGACTTTTAGAAAATATTTTTTTTGTATTTTGTTAGATATATAAAGATATTTTCAATTTCTTAAATTAATAAAGATATAAAATAAATATAATAAATATATGTAATTAATATATATATATATATATATATATATATATATATATATATATATATATATATATATATATAATAGAAGATTCAATTTATTTTAATATTACTTTCGGACCATAAGACGCCGATACTCAAATATTAGTCAAATAATAATTTTAAGTCGAATTTTTATGTAAAAAAGTGCGTCTTAGAGCCTGTTCACATAGGAGTCCGGTAGCGGAAGCGTCAAAGTATTGAAATATATTTAACCAATGACAAACCTCCAAAGGATTAGCAACGAAATTTTTAACGCCTATGATTCGTTTATTTCCGTCTCAATGCCATATTTCCTTTTACGCTTTAGCTACCAGACTCCTATGTGAACAGGCCCTTATGGTCCGAAAAAGACGGTACCTACAACGTCTGTTGACCACTGGCAACCCTGCACTTGCGATTGTTTTCATTTACATGTCATTAACGTTTTCCGTCCATTTCCAGGGTCATTTGTTAACCTCGATTCGAAAAAAGGCTTCCAGGTATTTATGGATGAACCTTGTGTGCGACAAGGAATGAACGGAGGATAATGTTGACGGCGATTTGTGTGGCAGAAGTGATTAAATCGCGAGATTATACAGCTGGTTAATATGGGCTGAGTTGCTAATGTATTCGGGTAGTGTGTATGCGGCTTGCACGAGAACATAGATAACCATGAGGAAACAAAGTGCTTAAGATGGTAATGATATCGGGAAGGATTCTCCAAAAAGAGTTAGGTCGTTATCAGATGGTTAAATTTTAATACAATATTTGAGGTATCAATTTTGTTTTGTGAGTGATTTCGTCATTAATTAAAAACGCTTAAACGGAAGGCTTTCAAAGTAAATTTTACTCTTATGTCATTACCGCTAAATCATTGTTAGTTAATATTTTTATATTGAAAAAGTGAAACCATTGCAAAACCTAATTCCATTATTAAGGATCTGAGAAACAGCTTCCTTTTGCATCTGATGTTACTAAACTCAACAGTTAAAGTTGAAGACATTTAGTATTTATTGTGTTTTAAGATTAAAAAATACTACAAATTATTTAGTTTTCAAGTAGAAACTCAATTCCTCTTAGGGTTGATCCAATCACTGCTTTTGAATTTATTATTAGAAAGTTATTAATAAATTGAGCATATTTATGTCTTACTTAGGTAAAACTGATTAGCTTTCAGATTAATGCTGTTATCGTTCTATTGGTTGCCATGAAATGCACCAAAGATTTTCAGTAAGTTAATGCAAACAAACTTTATTTGAAAAACATCATGTTTTGATGTTTTTTTAATAAAATTAGTTTATATTGATTAGTTAATATTAGCTTTTCAAATTGTTTATTAGACAATAAATATACAATTTTCCCAGTTAGGAAGAATTACAATTAGAGAATTCGACTCATATCTTTAGAAACACAAATTCGAAACACAAATTTTTCACTAACTAAAACATGTTGCGATTAAAATTTTCCTAGTTATCGTTATTCCCTAATTTGGAACATAAGGAAGCAAATAATAGCTTTTAACTTCAGAATATACAAAAGTATGTTCCCGATAGAAAATTTCACACATCAGAAGTGAGTAGATTTAGCTGATAGTACTGTTCCTATACTTTTCTAACCTATTTATTTCTCATTAAATTACAAAACGAATACAGCAGTTTTCTTGAGGGGATTATTATTTCATCACAAAGATGTCAGCCAAAGAAGTTCTAAGAAGTAATCAATGTTTCATTAGCAGGATATATCTATAGCCCGAAGCACAAAACAAATGTAACGTTGCGCCATGTGTAGACAAACAACTGGCTGTATCTGACAGCAACGATAAGTATATCAGCGAAAAATAAAAATATCAGACTACCAACAACTGATTTTTTAGTAAATTTCATTATTAATTATATTGTACGAAGAATGTCTAAAACCACCGTCAAAGATAAAATATATTTACTCGTGAAGCAGAAGTTAAGGAATAGACTTGGTGTACGTAGCATGTGGTAAGTGTTAATTACATGCGCCCGAAATCTGTCAAGAGGTCAAAGGAAACCAAGGGTAAAAAAGTTCCAATTAGTGATTTATTTTTTAACATTCTGTCATGTTACAGAGTGTAAAACATGGAAACTTAGACCCGAATTTTGATCTCTGATTGTGGAAGTATTTACATGCCATAATATTATTCGAATCTAAAAACTACAAAACTCAGGAATGTAGTTCATTTAATCAATAAATTAATGGATTTTTTTAGCAGAAAAATTGAAGGAACCCAGCACCAGAAACAATCTGGGAATGAAGACTTGTGTTAGCGAGTTAAACAAAAAAAAACTCTGATACATAATTAAAAACGGATATTAGAACGGATTTTCCTAATTACAAGGCGATATTTTTCTCTAAGAAAACTTTTAACAGTTATTCATGTCTTCTATGCACCTATATGAACGTACGAGTATTTTTCGCTCTAAACATCTCGGTTAAAAAATAGCATTAATACAAACATGTAAATACGAAAAAAAAAAAAAAAACAAAGTCCGGCTGAGACAAACGCCAGACTCAATGAGAGAAATCAACAGATCTGTGATAATTCAAAAACTTGAAGATCGCATTGTGACGAATTAGAAAATATGATCCCAAAACTAGGGAAACAGCTCGGGTATTACAACAAATGAATATTGAAACAAGGGACAAAAAGAAATTTGGTCTACCTTGGCTTACTTTGCAGCTTTCTCCTGCTCTTGCTCATGAAGAGGTAAGATAAATTTGCAATCGAAATTCGCGAATAGAATTAACTTTTTAGTGATGTGTTTTGAATATATTAAGTTTTTTCTAATATATCTATTAAGATGTTTTTATCATCACTTTTTTTATTTTCGTATTCTGGGGGCAGAGGTTCTAAAAACACCTCCTCTAGCGATAGTTTAAAATATTTTATGTTTAATTCCTTTCGTTTATTCCAAGGATCGCCAGATGCAAATTTTTGTTATAACCATATATAAAAGAAGTTCCACTATTAAGGTTGCCGTGTACTGACCCTATTGGATTCGCTCACCTCAATATTAACCTATGGACCAAATATGTCTACTATTTACATCTACATAACTGCTGATAATCCAATAAAAATGGTATTTTCAGATAGCCTGAACTTTTCTGCCCCTGAAACCAGGATTCATTTCATAAATTTCGCCCATCAAAGGAATTTAGGAGCATTTGAAACACACTATACCAGATCCCCTCCCCCCGATTGATTTAAAATTTAAAATATTATCTACATTTTTTTTAAAACAAAAAATGCCTCAAGGTGTAAAATTTATTTCTCTATTTTGGAGTACAATTTTTTAAAAAAATCTTTGAATCCAAGTCGGTAATCCTTGGACACATTTTCTCCATAGGTTAACATGAGGTGAGCTAATCCAATAGGGTTAGTATACATTAGCCTTAAGATCTAACAAAGCTTAGGATCATATTAGCTCAAAATATATAAAGATTCAGTCTAATAACACAGTGATATATAAATCCAGTTTCACAGCTCCCTGCAAGGATCAAAATTTTCATCATCCGGAGTAACACTGTGTTGCGTCTATATGTTTCCTATTTAGATATTGCAGTCATTTGGGATGTAGATAGGGAATAAAGGCAGAAACTTAGATTCTCTCAGCATCAGAATGAACATGCCGGAGATGCGTGTTTTCCGGTATATTCTGTCTTTTACACGCGCAGTCATCGTCCTACATTTTGATTCAAGTAAGAGAGATGATAAAATATCAACACAATAAAATTAAAATTACGAACCTAATATATCCCCCGGGAGGAATGTTGGACAACAGACGAAGCAGAAGTGAGAAAAACGGGAACTACAACCTCTTACTTTAACCCATCGAGAGAAATATATCTGCTTCCTTTAAGACTATATTATTTTCAGATTAACATTTTGGTTATTTTCAATCACTTCCTTTATTATTTTCAAATGAGGAGCGATGTGAAAATTTCCTTTTTCTACTTAAAACCTATTTTCTTGGAATAATTAATTTAACTTCTCCCTTCCTTAGTAGTTCTTGTAAATTTGCCACGCCTAATTCTCAAAACAACCGTTTCATGTGCTCCCTTCTTTTACACAGTATGGTGTAATATTAAGTTTTAAATTTTCAGGATAAAGTTTAAACTTTCTGTGGAATATAAGATATTTCTTTAAAACCGAAATTGGGAAGTTTTTAGCTGATATGGCCGTATTTTTGGATGTGTCGATAAAAGTCGATGACTGGGCTTGAGTATTTGTCATCAATGACTTTCCTAACAAATTTCTCCTTTATTTTTGAGGTCATGACATGGGATGTCCCTTTTCGGAAAGTAGGTCTGGGCATATCTATGAATTCCTTCAAGAATAATTTTTATGATACCGACTTTTTCACAGATGAACATTTGTTAGATGCATTTGACAGTGGGGCATTATTGTTCTTACGAATCGTGTGATACTACTACAATGTCCATCTGTTACAGTGGCGGACGATAGACGACGTGTGATGGACGTGTGATACTACTACAATTCCATCTGTTACAGTGGCGGGCGATAGACGAATAGCCAGGGTGCTAGCATTCGGTACCAGAATCTGTGGTTTTGATTGTCACTATTAACAGGGATGTGTGTAGCTGTTCAGAATCGTCTTTAAGCGGTACGTCCCGTTCTGAATATCCACAAAATGAACGTAGAGCTCTGAACCAATCTCAACCTCAACCATCTGTTACAACTGGACCTCGAACCGACAGGATTTTCGACTGAATTTTCAAACTTAGAGCTGGCATTCCATGAACCAAAATATATCGATGAAAGGTAGTATTATTTCAAGTTATTTACCTCCCAACTTTTATCTTTACGGGGGCACAGGACCTGGAAGTTCGACGAAATTACTATAAATATGGTCTAATTCTAACCACAAAAACTCAAATTAATATTAGAAAAAGAGATTGCCTTTCTTTATGCATATAAAGTACATATTTTTAAATATGTCATATATAAAAATGGACATTATAAATCTATAAATAATTTTCAAATTAGCAGTTTAGAATTTTATATGGTTAACTGGTAATTGGAGTTTGCGCGCTGCATTACTTTTAAACTATCAATAGGAAACTGATAAAATTACACTCATATGTATATTTTATGGTACTCTACAATTTAAAACCAGAAGTGCAATTCTGGAAAACTTTTTTTTATGTGGGAAAATTATGCAAATAAAAGTGATAATTTTTGAAGTTTTCCAATTTAATGCTCAATTTTTATTTTAAACAATATTTATTACAATTTTTTTTGTTTTACAATACAGGTAAATATATTACAAGTGTATTCTGACCATTAATTATTTTCTGTAAGCATATTTCTCAATTTTATGATGCGCGCAGCGCTTTATGATTTTTAATCACCAGTTAATAATATAAAATTCTAAATTGCTAATTTGAAAATTATTTATAGATATATAATTTCCATTTTTATATATGACATATTTAAAGATATGTACTTTATATTTATAAAGAAAGAAAATTTCTTTTTCTAATATTATTTGAGTTTTTGTGGTTAGAATTAGACCTTATTTATAGCCATTTCGTCGAGCTTCAAGGTCCTGTGCCCCTTAATTTTGGCATCGCTTGAGGATTAGCTTTTTATGAATTGTTTCAATTATTTTAATTATTTTAATATCTTGATCTATGTTAACTATTATTTTTTTCCCTTTGAATAATTTTTAGCTTTCAGTTTTTAAAGTATTTTAATTTTTCAAATTAATTTTCAAGGTAATATAAACATTCGCTACTTGTTTTCACTCCTTATTGTTCACTCTGGAACTGTTTTGACGAACTGTGTTTGTCTTTGAAATAAGTAGGACAGCATGCTTCTGTTGGGGTCAGTTTCGTTTGCGGTTTTGTTTGTGCCTTTACGTGTTTTTTTCTTTTTCTTTCTGTTTTTCTTCTTTTTTTGTTTTCCCGATGAGTTTGAAGGATATCCAGTACCGATGTGTGTTTATTTCCAGGATCACAATTTTTACCAACAATGTTCATTTAATGATGACGTTGGTATCACCAAGAAAGACACAGGACCATTAACTTACTTTATTTTGTGTAACCTTCGTGTTTTAAGTTTCACTTTAGCATTATAATTTAATACATAATGCAACTTCAACTTCCCTACGGTTAGGAAGAATAATTAGAAAATTTATTTTTCAACGTGTGTCTAATTACATTTGAATGTTTAAGGGGACAATGGACTTTCAAAATTGTGAATTTTGTCCAAAAATCCGATTTTTTTATTTTATTGAATTCTGAAACTACGGACTAGTAGAAATGTGTTGCAAATTTTTTTTTTTATTTCTGAGATTACTTTCCTAGTTATAGGCATTTGTATTTAATTTAGATATTATGTGCTGACTAACAGCAATAATATTCAAACTGCTCCATGCGAATATTCAAACTGCTCCAGGCGCATTTCTAACTATCGCATTGCTTTGAAATTTAGGTTTTATATGCTTAACTGTATATCAAATAAATCTTTTCGAAAATAATTATGCTTCGTAGCTCAGAATTTCTAAATTTTGTACTTGAAAAGATGATTTATAGGCATTTTGCGTAATAAAATGGGTGTTTCCACTATTATTATTTTTTTCTCTTTATATTTTTAATGAATGCTTAAAATAAGCAGTAAGTTTCATTGTTAGTTATATAAGGTATCCTGTAAATAAAAATTACCATATTATATGCAAAAGAAATGCGCATGGAACATTTTTAATTAAGGCAATTTTTGATATAATTAATATTTCATAATTCATAAATTATTAATATTTCATCATTAAATTTTAACTACTTTTACATATCTATGGTACTAATCAAAATTTCAAGCAAATACATTCAAAACAAAAAAAGTTAGGTTTGAAGGTCCACTGTCCCCTTAAGTCGTTATGACGTTGTTGACGTTCCTGGCCGGAAGTATTCCAGACCATATCCATAAAGGCCAGTGGTTCCCAACCCGTAGAACCACTGGTTGGGACTTTTTCTGGCTTAGAAGTCTGCGGACCACTAAGCCAGAAATTGAACCATGTGCGGACCCCCCCCATCGACTTGAAGCGGGGGGGGACCTTCCGGGGAGGTATAGAACATCCCTCAGGCAAAAGAGATACAGGATTAACTTACTCACATTCTAACGTATAATTTTCTAATAATAAAATAATTATGTTTAACTTTTAAGAAATTTTAATTCAACACCTGATAGTCATCGGATATATTCTGCCCATCTAATAAAATGAACATTGGTTTCAAAATCAACATTTATTTGACAACTTTTTTATGTGTGTTGCCGGACCACTCCCGAGGCTCTTGTGAACCTCGACTTGACCTTGTTGACCGAGGCTTGTGTGTGGTCCGCCGACCTTCGGTTGGGAACCACTGATACAGGCTTTCGGGCTTAGGGGTGCATCTCCGGTTTATAATGGCACCACAAGGGTCGGAATCCGACTTAAACCTGGTGCCACTTCAATTTTAATCGAGCAACACCCAGGGATGACATCCGTGGGAATCATGCCCTCTCCCACACTGACCTTATAGAGGGACTTTCCGGTATACGGATTTAATGCGCCCATATCCGGCCTAGACACGGGGGCGTTTAATGGAGCTTGTCGGGATTCGATCCGAGCATCCTTAGCACCGAAAGCTGACATTAAATCACTTTCAAATCCGTAGCAATATCAGTTAGGATTGTTTGACATTTAGCGATACCTCGTGACAGCTTTATTCACTAGACTTGCACTTTCTGATAGTAAATTATCGAAATCATTAACATCAATCAATGTTACGTTGCCCTTGCGATAAAGGAAACCATTAAAGATATTGAGCTGCTTCAAAGCAACTATTTGTAGCCTTGTAATTTTGCAACATTTGCAACCTAGAAAAATAATTAATATATATATATATATATATATATATATATATATATATATATATATATATATATATATATATATAATGCCTTTCATCACTTGAGTGGGTCGATAAAATGAGGACTAAGAATGCTTGGGGACTAACTCTGGGGGTCCCGCGTCAGGTTGACCACCTGATCGAGACAAATTCTGTATGGCACTCCAAGCCCAAGGTCATAAAAGCAGAGATTGGTAACTCAGGCCTTGGTCCACAGTTCTGAAAAGAAACATGGACTGTTGTGCCATGAGTTATATATATATATATATATGGGTGTTTATTAGTTTTTAACCCTTTCATTCAGTCACATAGTTTAGTTTGAGAGCTATACGTCTTTAGAAATGTAACCATACGCAGTACAAATAATTTAATCTTAAATCCAATTTAAATAACCCTTTTAATAATCTAATTTTAATAGACCATTCAAATGTCTTCTTTTTTGACTTATAATGCCTTCGAAGACAACCAAATAAAAATTTACTCGAAAAATAACTAACAATTTTTGCAGCTGCGTTTAAAGAAATATTTTTTTTCACAATTATTTTTCAATGTAAATATGTAGTAAAATCTATTGAAAGTCACGAATATGAAACAGCAAAATTATGTATTAAATAATTTTTTTTATGTTAAGTGGTCAGGTACCTTTTAAAAGCCAAGAGACTCAACAAACATATCCCTATTTTCAATCCTCATTTCAATCATCATTTATTCAGAAATATGAAAATTTTACTGTGAGTTATACACTCTTTTTTTCTTTATAAATATAACTCTAAGTATTTTCTAGCTTAAAGAGAAATTTAATTATCTGAAATTTCAACAACTGGTATTTTTCATTGTTAAATCATTGCATTTATGATATCACCAGAACAGTTGGCTAGAATGCTATGAAATTTCATACACATGCAATATAAACATGTACGACTAAAATGACCAACTATTATGTCATTCTTATCCTAAAAATTTTAATTTAAGTAAAATTTATGAATTTTTTAAAAATTTAAATTAAAAAGCTTTTTTTCTATGAAGAATTAAGAATTTTGATTTCAAAGTTGGTCATTTGAAAGGTATATTACATAACTGTGTATGTTCATTAATATACAGATGTAAATCTGCGTACAACGACATAACATTGAAAAGAAATCCAGGTAGTCTCTTCGAACGAAACTACCGCTGGTTATTAACGTAGCCCGTCTGCACACGGAGCAACTCAAAAGAAACTGATAACTGACTCAAATCACAAACCAGTCCGTGATGAGTCGCAACCTATGTAATTGAATGGAGCCACGCACACAGCGCAACTCGTCGGACAAACTCGTCGGACGAGTTTGTAACCAGTTGCGCTGTGTGCGTGGCTCCATTCAATTACATAGGTTGCGACTCATCACGGACTGGTTTGTGATTTGAGTCAGTTATCAGTTTCTTTTGAGTTGCTCCGTGTGCAGACGGCCGTAGGATTACTTATCGTTGTTATCGAAAGAGAGAGAGAGAGAGGCTAGACGCACTCACTGACAACAGAGTAATGTGTGATTAAAAAAAAAATGTAACTATGGTAAATTTTTTTTCCCTAAAAAAAGGTACCGGAACACCGTTCCGGTGTGTTCCACCTCAAATCGAGCCCTGTATATACATATATGTATGTCAAAATTTTGACGCAATTTGGTACTTTTCTGTTTAACTTGTCCAAGCGATAGCCTGGGTTTGGCGCGCTTCCAAAATTATAACTCGCTAGGACGGACGGACGGACGGGTTTTAGCGTCTGAAATTTTCCTTTCCGAAGGACCATTATGGAGAAGCGTAATCCTACGTTAAAAAAAAGTTTGAAATTTCAAAAAAAAAAAATTATCTTCAAGCTAGAAAAATTTAGAGCCTTATTTATAAAGAAGAAAAAGTGTTAACTAGCAGTAAAAATTTCAGATTTCTGAACCAATTATTTTCATAACTATTGATGATTGAAAACAGCGATAAGTTTGCCGAGTATCTCAATTTTAAAAGTACCTGACCTCTTAATGAAAGTGTTTATTATTACTGCTTAAGACTCACAAGTAAAGTCCTTTATATGGTTTCATTATACTGTTTGAAGATGCTTACAGATAAGTTTAAAATTTCTTACAAACTAGGAATGTGCGCAACAGTGCTTAGTTTCATACGTATGTTGATGTTTGTGTCTGTCTAGAACTATATTCTTACAGGTTGGATTTTTTTTTTAAATTCAATTTTTTGAACAGGAATATTAAAGTATGCTACTATAAATTGTCAAGGGTGATTACTAGTTATACGTAAGACATTAAAACAATTGGATTCAGGTCTTTTGAAAATATTCATGCTAATTTTCGAGAATGAACGCTGGATTATAGCAAATATAAAAGAGTTCGAGATTAAACCGTAACTAATACTTGTCGATGATAAACCTGAATATACCCCCAAAAAAGGAAATGGAAATAAACTACCTTATTGTATATTTTACAATTTCAACCCTACAATGACGAGACTAATATATTTCTGGCATCAAATGTGTGCCAAAAATCGGCTTGAATTATAGAAAACAAAAAAATTTCAGAATTTTATCGACAACATCTGTTACTTTCTTTGCGTAGATAATATTTTTATCCCATAAAATCATTTCAAAAGCATTTTTCGCAAGTGCACTGAAATAATTCAAAGTTGTTCAAACTATAGCCAAATTAAGAGTAAAATTTTGGTTCTAAAAATGTCACTAATCCTACATTGAGACTTAGGCAATTTTGACTTTCCCGGAAGACCACACGAAATGCACTAACGAGGCACATTTTTTAGATGCGTCAAAATATTAACTTGGGTGCGCGGGTGTGTGAGTGTGTGTGTGGTAGGTTTCATGATAATGGATTAAATGGGATGCCATGATTACCAAACGAAGCCTCTAAGTCACGATTTCGTAATAATTTTGTTACGTATGACCCTGGGTTTGATGATCCTCGAAATTTAAATATTGACACGTTTCAGCGGCATAAATAAACCTAAGCAAATATATCATTAAATTTTGAGGCAGGAAAAAAGTGTCCTTTAGATGCGAAAGATTTCCTGTAGCATAATTTATTTTTAATGTGAATTCAACTTTCTTTGATGTTGAGCATACCGAAAATATTTTGAGTGCATATACCACGTGATTTTAGAATAAACGGGAAATGACAGGAAGCACCCTCTTAATTAATATATATATGAGGCGGAGAAAGGCAAAATGGTGTAAGTCCAAAGCGTTTTACTGCAAAAACTACAAAAAATTCCACTATAAATTGAACAAATTATAATTCATAATAATTATTATAATATTGTAAATAACAAAAGTTGAAAATGTGACTTACACAACTTTACCTTTCACCGCCCGCCTCATATATATATATATATATATATATATATATATATATATATATATATATATATATATATATATATATTATATGTATATTTATATGTATATATATATATATATATATATATATTATATGTATACATATATATATATATATATATATATATATATATATATATGTATACATATATATATATATATATATATATATATATATATATATATATATATATATATATATATATATATATATATATATTATTTTTTTTCACAATATGACCAAGTTCATATTGTGTAAAAAGAAAATCCAACATTTAGTTAATTTTGTTTAGTTTAACTCCTATTTTAACTCATAAAACACATTGAAAAGCAGTTTATATTTCTTTGAACTTAAGTGTATTTCAATTAGTGTTTTTTATTATCTGTCTATTACCTCTGATATACACTGTATATAATGATAGAACAAATCAACAGTTGTAGTTTATCATCAAACCTATGTGAAGTTTTTTCTCAACAAGACTTTTCATGTTTTAGTTTTTCCTCTCATACATACGCACATAAACACACACAGGTACAGAAGTATTTATATGGGTAGGGTATTTTCCTGCATCAAACAAGATATTTAAGGTTGGTCGCTTATTTACACTGAGAGTACGAATATATATACCCAATCAATGCACAGATGCGTGCCGAAAACTCAAAAAGATAGATAATCTAAAAGTGACACTCAGTATTCTAAAATAATGAAATTAACAAATGTTTTTTAAAATATATATAATTAGTAATTTCAATTTCGGTTTAGCTACAATAATAATATAATTCACATAAATTTTCTTTTTTCTATATCTTACATATATTTTTTGAGTTATAAACCCTGTTTATATTATTTTGGGTAATTTTTACTTAATAACTAAAATTTTCTCTTTCTGATATACAGTTAATTCTCTCATGGATAATCGGGAATTGGGTGTAATATCAGACAAAATTTAAAAGCCCCGATATCTGACGGCTCCTTCATTCTACACACAATTAATCTTGCCGTAAATGAATACCGTCGAACTTGGGATAATTTGTCGGAGCAATCACCATTTAATATAGATGATTTTATTATTCTGCTAAATTATGCCAGTTTCCTGTTTTATTCATTAACTGTAGTATTTGAATGAAATGCTTTTTTTTAAGCAAATGAGGCCATGTAAATGCAAATTAAACAAAAGAAAACTTTTCAACAAATAAAATGTTATTTTAAAATTAATATTTTAGCTATATTCATTGCATTAACAAAACAACGAGCTTCCTATGCGGTTAGATATACAGGGTGCCCCAAAAAACCTTGACACATTTTAAAAATTCATACAAAAAAAGTGTACAAGGTAAGAACTGGAAATTCTCAGATGTGTCACAGTATATATTACAGTTTTATTCTGTGTCAAAAAAGTTAAACAGGTGGCGTTAGTTGTTCCGTGAAAGCGTAAGTTTTAAAGTGGCTACTCCATCAGACAAAGCAATATGTATTGGCTGATATCAAAATGGAATCTGTTACGCATTTGCAACGAAATTCGAAAAAGACCCTCCAAGTATTAACAACATCTTAGATTAGTATAAAAAATTTCTGTAAGCGGGAAGTGTCCTTATAATCGGTCGTAGTATTAAAGAGCTCAGAAAATTGCTGCAATTTCATGTGTTACGGAATCCATTTTGGAATGCACAGGCTGAGATTGATTACCAACTTGATGTTCTCCATGCCACAAAAATTGCACATATTGAACTTCATTGACTATACAAAGAAAAACTCTAATATGGAAGGCAGCGCATATGTGAATTTCTAGTTCCTACCTTGTGTACTCTTTTTTGTATAAATTTTAAAAATGTGTCAAGGTTTTTTGAGACGCCCTATACTTTAGATCTCCTTTCGAGGTTGTATCTATACGAATGTTTCGCTAAGTATAAATTACTAGCTGAAAATCCGCACTTCGCTACGGAGTACATTCAAATTAAATACAACAGTCAATGTATGCAATTAATGCCAAATAAATAAATAAATAAATGAATAAATAAATAAATAAATAAATATTTATTCATTTATTTTTATTTATTTATTTATAATAAATACGACGATCAATGTATACAATTGATGTAAAAAAACAAAAAAATACATTTATAAAAAAATCCTAAGGGATATTTTATAGACAAATTAATGTAGAAGAAAATATTCAAATTGAATGTAATAGGACATACTAAAGAATATAGTACAGTTAATATAGTACAGTTTGAGAAACATAATATCTTTTATTGTATTTTAATATTTTTTTGGATAATGTCAAATAGTCTGCCGCATTAGCAAGGAAAAAAAAATTTTTTTTTTGTCTATTTAGTTGTTATGCACGTGACGATAAATTTATTTAGAGTACCAGAAAAAGAAAGCTCGTGATCAGCATTTAATAAATTAAATTCTTAAACTTAATCTTTAAAAATTCACCAAAAATCAGAAAATGAAGGTAAAGATTCGAAAAAGATCTCATTTTAA
The DNA here is from genome assembly GCA_907164885.2 of Dolomedes plantarius. Lineage (NCBI taxonomy): Eukaryota > Metazoa > Arthropoda > Arachnida > Araneae > Dolomedidae > Dolomedes > Dolomedes plantarius. The sequence continues at coordinate 108,933,989 of OU015498.1, forward strand.
AGGATTTTTTATGATCGTCCTCGTGATATAAATTTTATAACCCCCAAATTATTATTTTAAATACAAACTTAAAAAAAGTTACGACAACAGATTAAAAATTTAATTTAAAAAAATCTAAGATTTTTCCAAAAATCTTTCTTAGTGCACCCCTAAACTCTAAGATGAATCGCCATGCAAAATTTCAGCCCTTTAGATCTAGCGATTTGGTCTGTGCATTGTATGTCAGTCAGTGAGTCAGTCAGTTACGGAACTGTTTTATATATAGAGATTATTGAATTCACGTACATCAACATTAAACTCTTAATTTCAGACAAAAGGACTTTTCTCCTTCTCTTCTCTGACGACAATAATATTTAGCTCAACCTAAATCTCAAGCACGGTTAATTTTCCACTTAAAAGTTAAATGTATGCAGATTTGAAATAAATGCAAACATCCCAATTTGTAACATTCAGTAGTAAAAGTGTAATGATTATAGTTTTTATTACAGAATTTAAATACAGAAAAAACAAATTCAGAATTTTACAGTAACAAATATTAAATTTATATAGATAGTTAAACTAAATTAGTTAACTAAATAAGTTTAATGTTTTATGAATACTATAAATACCTCCTGAAACCAGTTTCATTATATTCTTGCAACAAAAGAATCGGTTTGTTTGGTAAGATAATAAGCATTGCCACACATGATAGCATTCAACAAATAAGAAATATTCTTATAATAGTTGGAGATAAATTAAAGTACAAATCCCTAACCGTAAGTTTAAAGTAACTGAATAGACTTCCATTCTGAAAAATTCTTTTAAAATATGTACTTTTTTAATTCAACTGTAAAGGATCAAATTCCAGTACTAATAGGCTAAAAAAAGAATAATATTCCTGCATAAAACGTCAGGTATTTAGGTATCTATTCTCCATCGAATAAACTTTACTTTTCTTGCTTAAATAAAAGACAGAACTAATTGACACATTTAATAAAAATTTCCAAAGAATTTACAATGTCAGTTATTAGTTAAATATTTAAAATTTTCGTAAACTTAGGAAATTTGAGCTTTATCGAATTATAAAAATGTAGAACTTTTTATCTGGTTTAAAATTTATTGTAAAGTATTAATTTATTACTATTTTGTAGTTTTTTTTAGTTTTCTGTGTCGTTTAGAGCTATCATGAGATTTCTTTTAAAACTATATAACCAATTCAAATAGGATTTTAAATTTTATTGTTGTTAATGCTTTCTTATTTTTATATAAATACAATTTATCGATACATTAAAGTCTTAAAAAGACTATATTTTAACTTTGTTTAGTCAGCATTTCAATCTTTAATTATTCTAAAATGTAAAAATTACTATTGATATACAATTATGAGACTTCATTTTTGACAGAACGTTGATGCTTTTTGAAAAGTAAACTTTTTTCTAAGTCAAATTTTGCCTCTATTTTTGCATTTAAAATAAAAATAATAATTAAGGGTACAAATTATGAATTCTTTAAACGTAAGAATACGTTCCTCAATAACGGTCCCGCAGAGAGAAAAAAAAATTGTCCGGCGTCGCGAGTTATAATTTTGGCAGCGAGCCAAACCCAGTAGCCGTAAACAGATAAACAGAAAAGTACCAAAATGCGTGAATAAAAAAGAGGTAACCATCGATAAGTAATCTTACGTTAATAACCCCTGGTAGTTTCGTTAGAAGAGACTACCTGAATTATTTTTTTTTAATATAGTTTCGTTTTATGAATCATTTTTTGCGGGAAAGAACTGTAAATTAAAATTTTTGGTTTCATTATTTTAATAATTAAGTAGCAGTTTAAAAGCTCAATTACATCAAAATAGGAAAATTTTGGATAAAATAAATCATCATTCGGGTTTTGCGTTTTTTTTTTTCTAGTAAAATAAGATTTTAGAGGGGAAAGTAAACTATTTGTACAAATTTCTAAATAAAATTAATCTAAGTATTAATTGGTAAAATTTAATATTTTTATATAAATTTCATTTGGCGACACATTCACTGCGGAAAGGAATTGTGAATTATGTAGCTAACACACTTTGTCTGAAAAAATGCAAAAGGGAAAGTTTCGGACACACTTAAATGAGCAAATTATTAATAAAAACGTCTTTTTTTAACCCTTCAGAGGGCCCGCCGATTTTTGGAACACCAGCAGGCGCGCGTGGCACAAAGTGCAACGTCTCTTTCAACCTTGATTATTCCTTTTGTAATAAACTTCTTTTTTTTTCAGATTGAAAACAATAATTCTGCTTTTTATGACAAGATATAAAAAGTTTATAATATTGAGATATATTTATAATTAAAGGCCAAAGAATGCGGACACAATCGCCTTATTTCAAAACTGTCCGGTTAATTGGATCTAAGGACAACTTGCGAATTGATTCCTATTATGTCCAAAAACTAAAAAACAATGAGATTGTCCATTTTCGTGATATGCGAGATACCGTGTAATAGTTGCACATTTGATCGACTATATCAACTCCATCTTTTCTCGTAATCCAGTATAATCGCTGGTTTATCACAATTAAATCAATACTAACAATGAATGGAAAGGTATACAAGGGTCAGAAATATCACACCTGCATTAGAAAGGGTGTAGCTGTAAATTGAAACTGCTTAGAACATTCAAACCTTGCATGCAAAAACAAACCATTCAAAATTACGAAAATGTTGCACTTTGTACACGGGCGCGCCCGTGTACAAAGAGTTAAATGTGTACACGGGGACAGATGTGCCCGTGTATTAGAGTATTAGAGTTATTAGAGTTAAATAAAAAGGTGCGAAGTTTAATATGAAACATAATAAAGCTCTTTTAAACAATTATACTAAATAACGCTTTTTTAACTAGCCTAACGCTTTTTTAACTAGCCTAACGCTTTTTTTAACTAGCCTAATAAGAAAGAACTGCTTTAGATTCTTTAACAACTGTGCAAATAAGAATGTTTGTATACACAGAGCAAATCGATCGGAAAGAATGACAACAGGAAAATTTCCTCACCCACTTTGATTTCGAAACTCGTCCGGACGTCTGAGCGTCTTGTTTGTCTGCGTGCGAGTAAGTAATCTCTATTCCCGTCTCTTAAACTGTCCATTTGGGCATCTAGTCTAACGTCCTTGTAAAGAACTGGTCGGTACCTCCAATCTCTGTGTGAATGAATGACCTTAACCGCATAGCTGACCTTCTGGGAGAGATTGCCACCAAATCGTCGTGGATTTCATTTTGCCCCCAGGAGAGGCTCGAAAAAGATCAGAGAACAAGGAGCTCTCTGACAATTTTTATCAAAAGCTGGATAAAAGTTTCTACACGCCCAGTAAGGTTCCCCTATAGTTATCGTTCTATCATATATAATTTTAGAACGAAAAGACCAGGTCCTTCACAATGCATTTAACTCCATCTCTCTCTCTCTCTCTCTCTCTCTCTCTATCTATCTATCTATCTATCTATCTATCTATCTATCTATCTGTATGCATGTTCCAGCATAATTTCTTTAACACCTGGAGTAATTTCAACCAAACTTGGTGCACATATGACTTACAATCTATAAAATAAAATACTGGGGGATGAGACATCCCTAGCACCCCTACGGTTGGGGTTGGGAAGGGGTAACATGTAAAAATAATCAAAAGTGACTGATATTAGAATTAAATCAATAGTTTTCGGGGACACTGAGATGAATAGAGACACTCCCGATGCCGTTTAAGTGCAAGTTCAGCCACCATTCGCATGGGGGGGCAGAAGGGGGAAAATAAAATGTTCAAAATGACCGAGATATACCAAGATGCCCCAAATACCCGGGTATCGCCGGGCAAACAACTAGTTAAATATATAATTTTCCCAAGGTGAGACCTTTACTTATGGAAAACATTAATGTGTTAAAAATACGTGTGAGATTAGTGTGTTAAAGTCTGTACAATGGTTTAGAAAACACTTTTAAAACATCGAATAGATTTAGGTACTTCTTACATTGAAAATAATATTTTTTAAAGACACATAAGTAAGCAAATTCATCTTGGAGAAAAGATGACTTTGCTTACTTATGTGTCTTATAGGTCTTATAGGTTATAGGAATGCCAATGATTTAAAGCTGCTGGTATTAACCCTATTGGATCCGCTCACCTCTCTCAAAAGCCCACACCTATTTTCCAGTTTTTTTTCTAAGTTGATAGAAGGAAGTAAACATGGAATAAAACCTCAATTTTATTTTATAGCAAGTGATTAAACGAGCTATCACTCGGTACAAAGAGAATTTTTTCGGCAAATTTTAACTTATTACCCGTTATTGTTCTTTAAAGTCAGAGCGTATTAAAAGCTATTGTCCACTAACTATATTTGTCTGGATAGCTGCCGGTAGTTAAAACTACCTTCAATAGAAGTATACCTATTACTTAGAATATAAAGACTAGTTATTTTGATTGACTAACTAGCTCTGACAAAGTATTCCATTTGATTAATCCTTGTGATGCTGCTGTATTTAAAATAAACCTTTAAATAAACTATTAGACACACACACACACATATACAAAAAAAAACAAAAAAAAAAAAAAAAAAAAAAAAAGACGCACTAAGAAGGGGTAAAGCAAATTGGACACAAATTTGATATCACACAGGTTTCGACATAAAGTGTAAAATTTTAAAGTTTGGTGGCCAATGAATGAACATGTGGCGCTGTAGCGCATCTTAACTGCGCAACTGGTAGGATATTAAAGCGGTGAAATTTCGATTCCTAGTCAAAAATTCTTTGCGAATTTCATTCCGCGTAGACAGTAACTATGCCTCGCATACAGGTGCACGAACAATATGCGCAGATGTCAGAATTTGAGAGAGGACGTGCAGTTGGGCTCAAAGAAGCCGGTTGGTCTAATCGGCGAATCGCTCGACATTTGGATAGGATTGATGAAATTATTAGACGATGTTGGCAGGAATGGGTGAACCTTGGCCGAACACAGCGTCAAGAAGGAAACGGTCGGCCTAGAGAAACGACAGAATGTGAGGACCGAGCAATCGTCAGAGCGGCACTCACAGACCAAGATTCATCATTACCATCGATCGTACGTGCAACTGCAGCTTCAGTGACCGCAAGGACCATTCATAGGTGGCTCAGAGAAAGGGGGCTGAGCTCACGGCGCTCCTTTCGCCGACTATCATTGACCTCTGTACACCGACAAGCCCGTTTGCAGTGGTGTCGGGCACATTCGACTTGGAATTCACTGACTGGAGCAGAATTGTCTTCAGTGATGAGTGCCGCTTCGAATTGAGCCCCAATCACCAGCGAATACGTGCCTGGAGACGCCTCGGACAGCGGTGGGATACCAACCTGGTTGTCTTCCGCCATACGGGCCGACAACCAGGAATGATGGTCTGGGGTGACATTGCATTTCATAGCATGAGCCCTTTGGTTGTCATCCGCGTAACCCTTACAGCACAGCGGTACGTCGACAATATTCTACACTCCATTGTGTTGCCCTTCATATAACGCCATTCTGGGCTTACATTTCAGCAAGATAAGGCTCGCCCGCACTCGGCTAGAGTTTCTACTGTTTGTCTTCGTGCTTGCCCAACGATACCTTGGCCAGCAAGGTCGCCGGAACTCTCCCCGATTGAGCACGTTTGGAGCATTATGGGCAGGGTCCTCCAACCAGCTCGGGATTTTGACGAGTTAACGTGCCAATTGGACGGAATTTGGCACGATATCCCGCAGGAGGACATCCACAACCTCTATCAATCAATGCCAAGACGTTTAACTTATAAGGGCCAGAGGGGGACCAACGCGTTAATGACTTTTTCACTTTGTAAAGCTCTTTCTCTTGAATAAATGGTCCAATTTTTCTCAAATTATAATAATTTGTTTTTCTGTACATGTACATTACATCTACCGATTTTCGACCCATTCGGATAACTCCTTCATAGTGAGTCGTTTTTTTTTTTGTTTGTTTGTTTAAGAGTGTATTAAGCATGATGGAAGTTCTTGCTAAAGGATAAAAGAAATTATATCACCATCGATTCTTGTCTAGGCCAGATGTGGGTACGTTAAATCCGTAGAACGAAAAGTCCCTCTACGAGGTAAGAGTGAGTCCCTCTACGAGGTAAGGGAGAAGGTACGATCCCCAAAGATACGGCCCCATGAGAATGCTTGGTGAAAGTTTGGATGCAACCGGGCTAAATCGGACGCTGACCCTTTTGGTGTCATGTTGTTGTTGCAGCTTATGTCACTTGACCGACAGCAACATCAGATCAAGTACCGAAGGCGATGGGCGATGAAGGTGCGGCTCCTGTTTGGACTGGCACCACAAGGGTCGGAGTCCAACTTGGACAAAGGACCAGTCCCGCAATTTTGAACCGAGTTAAGTGACGAGACCAGAACACTTGACCCCGCCCTCCAGGGGTAATTTTGAGAACTTGGAGGACATTGCAGCCACGACAGATTTTACGTGTACCAGCCGCCATTACTATACACGGCAGTGGGGACATTATAAACCGATGCCGCACCCCTCATCCCGCTAGCCTATATGGACCTGGTCTGGAATAAATTGCCTCTAGGGGGCATTAGAAACAACAACAACAATAACAACAAATCATCATCGGACATAATAAATCTAGCCAATCTGAGTCCTTCAGGCCATAGCTAATAAATTATACGACAACCTCAGTAGACATACAGAGATGTGAGATCCTGTTATTGCCGATTCTGTTGTTGCCATAATTGGTACATTTCATGTTAACTCGTTGAAGATTGGTAACGGTTGATTCTCTTGTTCATGATACTGTTACCGTCCTTTTTAATTCCCCTTATTTTTTTTAAGACTTTCACATTTTTAATCTGATTTTACTTTTCTTTATATTTAATGAGTGAACTGAAATTTTTTTCCTCTAATTCAGGAGCAGCAGTAATGCTTTTATAATATAAAATCCTAATCGTCAGTGTATCAAGCAACATATAAAGATAGATGTATGCATACAAAAAAATTTAGAATTTTGACAGTCTCTATTTTTTCAGTAATTAATCAGGAGAAATCGATGTATAATCGATGTGGTATATATCGATATATTGATTTATACCGCAAACAACCAGTAATGCCAATATCCGAAGAGAAATTCGCTGCATCGGGTGTCTTTAACCATAACTTTCTCTAACATCATCGGCTTAATTTCAGTTCAGTAAACTTGAAGCTTTTCGAGCATTTCATATGAAAAGCAATCAATTTCGGTTTCCCTACTACTACACCATAAAGTCATCAGAATCATTTATACTTTAATGACCTCAATGTATTGCATTTTTATTGCAGTTATCCTGCTTCCGTCAATCCAGATGTTATAAGTATGTCACGGCCTTGAACATTTTTCTGCTTCAGTCCCTGGATATCATCCCTGGATGTCAGTTTAAGAAACGATTATTGAAATAAGACTTATTCTTTCGTTTCACATGATTTTGAATGCAAATTAATTAAAGCCACTCTTGAACTCCTCGCCGAAAACATTGCTGTTCTTGGACGTCAATGCAGGCTGACAGTGATTGGTCTGGAGTCTTTGCTTCATTAGCATTCCTACGAGTAAAACTAGGAGGAAGTAATTTTTTTCAGACAGAAGGCCACTGACATTTCCCGTTTTTTTTTTTTCAAATAGTAATTTTCCAGTTCTGTCCTCAGGATGATATTAACTTCATTCATGAATTAATGAATGAAGTTAATTTTTATATGACCACTAGCTGAATACCCGTACTTCTCTACGGAGTACCTTCAAATTTAATACAACGGTCAATGTATGCAATTGATGTAAAAAAAAAACGACAAAATATATTTATTAAACAAATCGTAACGGATATTTTTATAGACAAATTAATGTAGAAGAAAATATTCAAATTAAATCTAATAGAACATACTAAAGAATATATTACAGTTATTAAAGTACAGTTTGAGGAACATTTCTTTTACTGTATTTTAATTTTCTTTTGGATGATGTACAATCGTCTGCCTCATTAGGAAGAAAAAAAATTTATTTATTGTCTATTTCGTTGTTATGCACGTGACGCAAAATTAGTTTAAAGTATCACAAAAAGAAAAGAAACCACGTGATCAGCATTTAATAAGTTAAATTCTAAAAATTAATCTTTAAAAATTCACCAAAAATCAGAAAAGGAAGGCAAAGATTCGAAAAAGATTTCATTTTAAAAGAATTTTTATGGTCTTTCTCGTGATATAAATTTTATAACACTCAGATTATTATTTTAAATGCAAAATTTAAAGGATGTTACAAAAACAGATTAAAAATTTAATTTTAAAATACCTAAGAAGAATTTTTCAAAAATCTTTCTTAATGCACCCCTATATTATAAGAATAATCGAGATGCAAAATTTCAGCCCTTTAGGTCCAGCGGTTTGGTCTGTGTGTTATTTTTCAGTCAGTTACGGAACTGTGATATATATATATATATATATATATATATATATATATATAAGAATAAGATGAAATAGAAAACCAGTAATAGCTCTAAAGCTACTTGCAGCCAGGAACAAACAACATGAAAAGAAAAGTATGAATAAGGTTTTTGACAGCATTTCTTCATCAGCGGTGTCAATGCTGTCTAAAAACCAATGGATTGTTTCCGATGAGTATGATCTATAAAATAAACACACTCAGACACCGTACAATCCATTATTAACAGAAGAATTATATATATATATATATATATATATATATATATATATATATATATATATAAAATATATATATATATAAAATATATATATATATATATATATATATATATATATATATATATATATATATATATATATATATGGACTATAAATAATTGGAATGAGCTGAGATCCTCCTTCACAAACATTGCATTGTCTACAAGTAATTACAATACAGTTTTTATTTTATAAAATATGAGTTTAACGGAGTTGTAGTTTAACGGAGTTGTAGTTGGAGATATCGCAACTCTGCTAGAAGAGTGTTACATCTCAAAATAGCCATATTTTCAGGAAGAGCGAAAGAAGATATATGTCGAAATTTCATTTCTTGTTTTATGAATGTCTATGATAATTTAGGGAAACTTATTGTTCGAATCACTTCAGAAGGGAAAACTATATACTATTATAGTTGTTTTCAATTTTTAAAGCATTATTTTGAAATTTAATTACAAGATGTAACCCTCTTCTAGTAACCTCATTTTGTCACCATGGACTGAAAAGCTTGAGGCAATACCGTCCTATACCTATGCTAATGCACAATCTATCTAAACTTTTAACAATACAAAGAAAAAAACCTTGATAACATGAACAGCAGGTTAGAAAAACATAAATTTATTTTCCAAATAAAATTTAATGAACATTTTTATTACAGGAAAATTTTAATGCAACAACATTAGGCACTGACAAAAATCTTATTTTCATTCTTCGCGCATGAGCAATTTCCCCTCTTAGTTGTGGAATAGGGTAATAAGCGCCATCTAGGCGATTGTGTTGGTACTAGGCTTATAACATCATTCGAAAATGAGAAGCACTTCTTATAGAGCATTGTGGTACAATTATCTCAAAATCTGAAATTTCGGAGATGTAACACTCGTATAGGAGAGGTGAGATATTAACTTCCCAATTCAAAGTTAAGTATGTGTGAGAGATCGACTTGATTTCAATTTTTGTCGATCTGTGTATGCGTTCATTTCCTTTTGACTTACCAAGTTCTTACCAAAGAACAGTAAATTATATATCCACAGCTTAAAGGGATAAAGACGAACAATAAAAAATAACAGCACTTGCATGATGAAATGGAAAGCTGATAGTGGTAGGTATTAATATAAATGCTAACTACCGCGGGTTATTAACGCAGGATTACTTATCGTTGCTTACCACTCCCCCATACCTGGCCAAACGGCTAAGGCATGCACAGTCCCGTTACTTAATTGTCACACCTCGTATATATATGCATTTGTGTGTGTGTCTGTATATATATATATATATATATATATATATATATATATATATATATATATATATATATATTTGGACCAGCCGGTTATTAGGTCCAAAATGATCACGTCCCGATATGGTCCGATTAACCGGAATCGACTACACACACACACACACACACACATAAATATATATATATGTACACACATCATTTGGACCTAATAACCGGCAGGTGAAAATATATATATATTTATTACCAGCTGGTATGATATATATATTTATATATTTATTACCGGCGTGTATGTATATATATATATATATATATATATATATATATATACAATGGTGGCCAAAATTGTGGAAACCTTTCGGAAAAGGTGTATTTGTATGTTGGAACTTCACTCTGTCACTCTTGATTTATAACTCGCGATAACATGATAAATTTTGTCTTACCGCGGACCATTATAGTGGAACATAATCCTACGTTAAAAAGAAAAATGGATGAAATCAAGCATTAAAAGATACAGTTATATCATGAAAATACAATTGCAAGTATCACTACTAAATGCGCATTCTATTGCACTATAGAATTCATGAAAGTCGACCCCCGAAACTCTGGTCGGTAAAACATGAATTTGAAAATGCAAGTGGAGTAGCAAACAAACGGTAAACTATAACTAAATCAAGTACAGCATGCACCTGCAGTTTTTAGTTCCAAGCTTTTCCTGGGAAGATGTCAGGGTCCAGCTGTGTGTTTCGACGTGTGAAAGAACGTGATTTCGGCGACGTCACTTGTATTCGAGATATTATCGTAACATTATTCTCTTTTTCGATTATAATTTTATTAGTTTTTGTTCGATTTTTCTTGTAGGAAATTATAGCTTTTCAATAGGATAACAATTATCGCAGATAATATGTCGATTAATGTTAATGCTTAATATGATTGCTATGTCCCCAAAATTTACATTAATTGATATAAAACTTGCTACCTATTAAAAAAAATCAAATGTTATACTTATTTAGACACATGTGCTCACTATTACGTCAGAAATACATTTAAACATCTTCAGTTTTGGGAAACTCAATTTTTAGCAAATAAAGAATTCTTTACAATGGTTTTCCTGATTTTCTTTTTTTTTACATCGTAATTTCTTCATTAGCATTTTTCTTTTCTAAACTAATATATTACTACGTTATGCTTTTGAAGATTTTACAAACGCCCTAATTAAATGCAGCTTCTTTATGAATAATGACTTTATTAAGATTGTAGTTAAAATGAAATTAGTTCCCTTTAAATTACTTCAGTATATTTAGGTAACTATTCTCAGTATTTACAAGTTCGTTTCTAAATTATTTCTTTACTCTTTTTAGAACTGCTTCTAGTTAACGCCTGGTAATGATTCTTTATGTCGCCAATATTGGTCGTCAAGGCACCAAAGTATCACGCCAGTTATATGCATGTTTGTTTGCTCGCTTCAAAACTATTGTTGCTGGGAAACCAAAATTAATTGATTTCGCAACGATATAAATCCTTTGAAAGCAAAATGCAAATTTACAGTGATGCTTAACTTGTTTATAATTTAACATTTTTAATAAGTCATCTCTTTAGAATTTGTTCGACCTAGAACATAGTAACTAGTTCATAGTTACTTCATGCTAGTTGGAAATTCAGTAGATCGATAATAAAATGCAGGTTCTTTCTGAATTAAGTCTTTATTAGATTCTAGTTGAAACGAAAATAGTTTCAGTAGAAATAGCATAAAACGATTATAAGAAATGACTCTGAATGCGTATGTCACTTATAACAGTAACATCAAAATTTTACATAAATTTCAACCGGATTTCCACTACTTATAAGTTCGTTTCTGTGTCAAACTATTAATTTCGTAGACATTTCTAGAAATTACAGCTTCTAGCCGACAACAACCTGTACTTCTTAATGGCGCCAGTATTACTCACCAAGACACCAAAGTTAAATGCTCGCCAATTATACGTATTGAATTTCTTGTATATTTGTTTCACGCGCGTACTGCAGAACTCCTGTAAATGGGAAACCACCATTCTGTGATTCCGTGCCTATTTCGATCCAAATAAAGCAAGATACGGCATAACGATGTCTTTTTTTATGAAATTCATTCATTCATTAGATGCAGCATGAATACTTGAGACGATATTTAGTTCGTTTCGAAATGTAGACCCAAATTTGAACACATTTACTTTTTCCGAAGCTAAAAATATTTAAAATAAAATTTTTAATTTTCACCCCCAAGAAACTCGCCAATATGCACCTCGAAAATAGATTACTAAAGTAAATTATATAAGTTGAAGATATATATCAAAACTTTTGCTCTTTTCAATTACGATTCACTTTGTGAAATATCTGTCACCCAGTAACAATACACTGGAAGCACACTGGAAGCAGATTGCGGAAAAAACAATTTCTGTCTGAGATCACAGGGTTTACGTTTTTCCCATGTTTTTTGTTCAATGATTTGTCTCTTTTTTTAACGGTAATTTATTTCTGATAGAAATATAATAAATTTTGAATGTGGTGTCTTTTCTGCTTCCCAAATAGTGTACTGGACAAACAGTCAAGCGTTAACGGTCTAAAGCAAATGATTCTGTAACTTCTATTTACAAATTATATTAGTTAACATATCGAATATATAATATTCATTTTACGCTTTCTATCTTATTGTCACTATTTGAAATAGAATTATACTTTTAGTAATTGTAAATAACTAATTTAAACATAATTCTATATTTCTAACGCGTGTCACACACACACACACATATATATATATATATATATAATCTTATGGTCCAAAAAATATGGTACTTAAGAGATATTTGCGGTGTATTTTTCCTTTTTTTTGTTGTAGCTGTAAGGTGTATAATATATTTTTGTCCCCAGATTCCCTATCGATAAACACCTGACTCATGTATCCTCAATGCATGCATGTTAACTGTCAGTTAGATTTGATGTTTGTAATGAAGCCCCGAAACACGTATCAAAAGGTCCTCAGTGATAGTATAAACAAAAAAATAAATGGGAATAAACAAAAAATATTATTAGGGACCTCTTACAATAAATATTTAGTTGATATCAAACATTTGTTCTCCAAGCACCAATCGCGAGTCTCAGATTAATAAAACAAAACTATTGCCAGTGATTTCCATCGCAGTTCTCTAGTGTAATGCTACACCGAGGACTGTGTGTAAGTATTACACTAGAGGACTGTGGCCATGGCTATTTTTGAAACTGTATTAATATATTCTATTTTGGTGTTTGTTACTTATATCTTTTGCATTTCTATGGTGCCTGGTATAAAGGGCTTAAGTAAAAAAAAAGCTATTTTTAGATATTGGTTAGTATTGATGATAAAAAAAACCTCAAAAATCTTTTGACTTGTATAAAAGGCTAAATCTATCAATTTTGTATACAAAAGTACATTTCTTTGTACAAAAGACTCAAGTTGAATTTATATTTCAGCGATTGGTATAAAAGCCAATAACTTTGTATATTTAAATCACTGTTTTTGAGTTAAACCCTTTATACCGGGCCCCATAGATTTACTTTGCAATGAATCAGCAATGGAGTATTTACTTGAACTTAAATTTGGCATGTTCCTGTTATAAATTCCGCTTTGATTTAATATTTAAAAAATTGAAAAAACTAAAATTCTAACAAAACTCTTGATTTTCTAATTTCATTCGCAAGGGAGCCTCAAATGAAAAAAGGTTGGAAATTTCTGATCTAGAATCTCATAATTATAAATGTATATTGGAAATGTGTTATGCTTTGCTTAATATTATTATCAATTTTAGGGCTGAACAATAAATAATAAATATCGAAGAAACCTCCTTATTTAGTAGGGGATGGAAAGAAATTATTGTATGAGTTTAAGAGAGAGCGTATTTTTTTTTTCAAAGCTTGCCTTATTAGGAACATAACCTTGATTCATAAAGAAATTCTCCATTGTAAGTGCCTTGGGGGGCATCCATTAATTACGTGAGGCTTTTAGAGGGGGGGGGGGGGAGGGAGTCGAGCCGAATCTCACCCAGTCTCACGTGGGGGAGAGGGGGGGTCTCGGCAAATATCACGTAATTTTTTTTCCGCAAGAAACAGTGTAAAATTGCGAGAAAACTGGGTTATATTAATTAAAACATGTTTCTACACTAAAATATGGCTAAATCCTACACAACAGTTCCAGTAGTCACTCTTGAGACCACACGAGTCCCCGTGGACTGAATTAGAATGAATATACTTTTACGAATTTTAGTAGTTCCTATTTAAGTATTTTATTGTTCGATTTTCTCACTGTGATTCTAGACTACGTTCTTAGTAATCTTAAATGCTAGTCTTAACTAGTCTTAAATAAAATTAATTAAGCAAATTATGTTTTTTTAAATAAACCCAACGCAATCAAGCACAGATTAACGTATTTACACTAAAAATACGCATTTTGAAAAATCTTACGTGAGATTAGGGGGGGGAGGGGGTCGAAAAATCGCCAAAATCACCTCACGAAATTAATGGAAGCCCCCTTGCAAATAAATCTCTTGCACTTCAACTGATTTCTAAAATCAATATTCTGGATAAACATGGGATGTTACGAACTCGTAAACGGTCATTGATATTTCACCCCCTTTATCACGTGGAAAAAAAAACACAAAAAATTTTATTCGTAGTTAACAAGCGGCGATGTACAAGAAGTAAGTTACTTCTTCCGTCATGCAAATAACTGGAGGTAACGAAGTGTATCGGAGCAATTTACACGCCAGAAGGAAATTGTTGGAAATAAAGGGAGTTTGACGTTAATAGATACTTCAGAGATGCATGTAATAATTGTAAAGCCAATTAAACTTGATTCTGTTGGGAATTTCAAATTCAAAAGTTGAATTCCTCGCTACTGCATTAAACTTATTTTAAAATTACTCTACACAATGGAAATTCACGATTACTGTGAAAAAAATACAAAGGAATTTATAAAATATGTAAATTTATGCATCCTGCTTTAGTTCGAATTGCAAAGGTTTAAAGCTGCTGTGTACTAACCCTATTGGATTCAGGCATCTTAATGTTAATCTATGGTGAAAATCTGTCCACGGATTGCTGACTGGCATTTGAAGATTTTTTTTTAACTGTACACCTTAATAATGAAAGAAATTTTATCTCTTGTGGAATTTTATTTTTTTTAAAAGTAAATAATATTTTAAAATTTAAATAATTCGAGGGAAAAAAATCTGGTATAATGTGTTTTAAACGCTCATCAATTCCTTTGGTGGAAAACCCAATGGATTCTCTCACCTCAATGTTAGCCTATGGAGCAAAAGTATCCAAGGATTGTCGACTTGGATTAAAAGATTTTTTTTATAAAATTGCACTACATAATAGAGAAAGAAATTTCCCATCTTGGAGAATTTCTAGTTTTTTAAAAAATGCAAATGATATTTTAAAATTAAAATTATTCGGTGGAAAAATCTGATATAGTGTGTTTTAAACGCTCATCAATTCCTTTGATGGGCGAAATTTATAAAATAAATCCTGTTGTATGGTGCAGAAAAGTTCAGGCCATCTGAAAATACCATGTTCATTGGATTATCAGAATTTATGTAGCTGCAAATAGTAAACACATTTTCTCCATAGGTTAACATTGAGGTGAGCGAATCCAATAGGGTTAGTACACAGCAGCCTTAAGCAATAACTCCTCTTGAGGAAAATACATATATTTTATACTGTTTGTTTAAATTTTTGATAACCATTTACGGAAGACAATAATTTTTTGGGGTTACGTTATGAATAGGGAATTATGTGAATGTATTCCGAGTTTTAGAAGTTGTGATTTAAAAAATAAAAAAATTAAAATACGTTTTTTTGTTGTTATAATTTTATTTTCATTAGAGTTTAAAATTAAATTTTGCATGAAAGTGACATATTTTAAGAGTGTTCAAACTACCATCTAGAGTCCCATAATTAAGCTTTTATTGGGAATGAGATATGCTTCGTGTAATATCATTATCTATTTTTGGACTTTAAGTTTCGATAAAAACATTAAGTTTCGAAGTAATAAACATTAAGGGGATGGTGGACTTTCAAATTACCAAAAATCGAGCAAAAATTGGAATTTTTTTGGGGGGTGTATTAATATTTAAAAAACATGCAAATATTGGAATGAAATGCATTTAAAATGTGTAGTGAAAAGAAAAATGAAAAATTGGTGGCTTTAGAGTAGTAAGTATTAAAGGTAGATAAAAAATTATCTTTTAAATGACTTTTTCTCAAAATGAGAAATTTCCAGATTTGCAAGTCTTTAAAATGCTCCTCGCGTCATAATTTTTGATGAAATTTTATGAAATTTATAATAAAGATTCCTGAAATACATCAAAATAAAGTTATGTATCCATTTTAGGATTCAAGGTCATTTAGGTTATATAAGTTTAACTTTAGTGTAGAAAAGTACAAAAATTTCGCGAAAATTCAGAGTACAAGCATAAAAATATTTTCTAAAAATTAACTATTCAACTAAAGTACAAAACATTACATAACTTTGTTCAGAAAGTATTTATAAGCAATATAAATGCAAAATTAAGGGGAAAAGTTTAAAATTGAGTCGCAAGGAGCATTTTAAAGAAGGGTAATTTAATTTAAATTTTTTAATTATAAAATACTTTTTTTTAAATATTTATAAAATTTTATGAGGTGTTTAATATTGTTATACTTTAATGAATATATATACAACATTTCATATCTCTGTGGTAAAAATTTCAAAAATCGTTTTGAAAGGTCCACCATCCCCTTAAGTTTCGAAGAAACAGGCTTATTTTAATAATTTCTAAAAATAAAAATGTGTATTGCGTACAGAATAAAGTAACTTTTTGTACATAGTTGTATAAAAATACTTATTTTGTGTTATCAATTTAAAAAAAAAAAATTAAACCCTGTCTATCATTTCATTTGAAAGACAATAACCGCTACATTCATCAATCCCTCCTGCTTCTCTTGAATAAATTAATATAAAAGTACTTTCCTTTGAGAGTATAATTATTTAATTCTTTCCTTTTAAAATTCAACTTCAGTTTTTAAAGCTGCTACCATGTAATGAACATGTATTATAAGTCATCAATTCAAACCGCCGAATAGCAATATCTTTTTTATTCCATCATTTGAAGCGGTAGTGCTGCCATCTATTGACGACTCTTCAGACTTCAAGTAAGAAAACAAACACTAATCATGATTGCAGTTTATTTTGCCATGTAGCCATTTTTTAATCTTTTTCTTCTTCTAAGAAGCCAAATGATTTTAAAACTTTCATGAAAACACTTTCATATTTCAAATGGGATCGATACGAAAAGTGTTGAAATATCGGAAATTTATATAAGCTTTAATTTAGCAAAGCAACAAAGAAATTAACGTTTAATAAATAAGGTAAATATTTCAATTTTCGATGTATTGATTAAAATGTTGTAAAGAATAGAGAGAATTTTTTTTCTCTAGATGCAAAACTTGCAATAAATTAACTAAATAGAAAAGTGAGGTGTAACCATAAAAATACTTGTTTTATATTTAATTGTTTCAGCTTCAGAAATTTTTAACGATAATCCAGCTAAAGAACAATTGAAATTAAAAACATTCGCAAATATGGCTAAACTAAAAGAAATGTGACGTCTTTCTAAGAAATAAATCCAGATAAAGAAAACACTAAATGATCTGCGAAAATATTTAGTTTAATAGCCATCAAGTTACGTAATAAAAACTTAAAGCTTATAACTGATTATTTTAAAGTAATAGTCTAAAAGTGTTTATAATGTAAATTAATGTTAAAAATTCAATGGTATATAAAGTTACCAACAGTAAAAAACTTCCATTCCATGCTTTGGGAGGGTCTTAGTAATTTTAATATAAAATGAAATTATTAGATTTAAAGAATCATATAAACATTTTGCAGGTTGTCTTCTCCAAAACTAAATGGTTTGCAATTTATTTTATTAACGTCATATCTTGTAAGAAAAGATAAAATTTCAACAAAGCCTAATGGGGGCCAGAGAGGATTTTAGAATTATAAGATAATACCTTTTATATAATCTTATAATCCAAACTCTACTATTATAATCAAATGGATGAAATTATTTGCAGAAAAAAAGGATGTACGTTAATTAAGTCATCAGTAATTAATATTATTAATCAAGAGCTTTTCAAAATACAATCGTAAACGCTAACCAAAAGTTAGTTACAGAAGTGGATAGAATGAGTGACAGTGAAAATAAAGACAGAAAATATTTTGTAAGAAATACATTTCAAGATAAAATTTTGCATAAAAATCCCTGGAAGTTCACAATTATTTTATTATCGTATGATGTAATTGTTGTATCACAAAAAGTGTGGTACCAAATTGTACAGAATAAATCCAGTTTCAATTAATATAGAAATAAAAAAATCTATTTTTTGAACATATCCCTTTAAGTAAATACCTGAAAACGAAAATTTACTTGAAAAATAATCAGTGACATATTTCCCATCTGAGAATTGTGTGAATATGACAGAAGTTATCATTCCCCCCCCCCCACACTATTGTGAAATCTATAAATATTCAGATTATTTGCGTTGAAGGTAAGATGTTACAGAAAGAAATGCGAAATCTTTGCAACCAAAATGTAGTTTGACTTTTTGAGGAATAAATTTGTTAGAGAATTACAAGAAACGAGAGGTGTTAATTTTATTTTTCAGCAAGATCTTCTCCAATTAAAAAAATATATTTTTGACATTGTTCTAGTCAGTCATTGGAATGGTACTTTCAGTAAATCCTTTAACCGGAATAACGATAAAATATAAGATCACATTTTTTTTCATTCATTTAGTTTTATCATGCAGCGAGTATTTAAAGATTTTCATTTTTATTTATTTAATTATTATTATTATTTTTTTTTCGGGGGGGGGGGGGACTTATAGAATTCCAGTATGATTTTCTTTGCATATGAATGGATAAAAATGTGGATTTATATCTACTCTCTCGCTATACATATTATATAAAGGATTTTTCTTTATATCAAGGGCATCACGTGGGTTAATACGTAAGTAAATAATAGACTACTAAATTAAAATTTCAACGTCCTTTGTATTGTTATGGTTTCTATTACAGGCTAGTTGGCAACAGCTTAGGCCACACCCCTTTACCCTTATCACCGTTTATTTATTTGTATAAGAATGTGAGTACGGTTATATGCCTTCACACAAGAATAAAGGGGAGAAACGCAATCATAATATATATATATATATATATATATATATATATATATATATATATATATATATATATATATATATATAGCTAAAATCAATGCAATGTTTTGGGGGTTTTGAGTGTAGTGATGCCATCTGTTTACCAATTATAAAACGTTCGTTAACAAAACCATTTTACTTTTTTCGTTTTCCGTGGCCAAGAGCTGTGTGAACAAACAAACACACACACACATATAAATACACGGGTGGGTGTGTGTGTGGATAGTATAAATATAGACTCATAGGTGTGTAAATTATGTATATATTAATATATTGTATAGGAATTTATGTCTACATATGACAGAGGTTTCAATATTTTGCCCTTAACTAATACTGAGGTGTGAATGTAAATATTTTAGGTTTTCTCAATACAGGCATATGGAATATTTCCTCTCTAAATTTATCACTCAGGGTTTTCTTCTCATCCCTATGAGAAAATTATCTTGCAAGCATTGCCGTCTGAATTATATCGGATTGGAATCATTTGAATTTAATTTCTAAAATTTTAGATAGGGTGATGAAAGCGATACAGAGAATGTCAATCAATGGGATAAAAATAAGCCAGATAAATGAACTACTTTTTCTTAAATAATTTAAGTTTGTAGATCTCCAGGGAAACTATCAGAGAAGAATGAATTTTCCCATTCAACGCAACGCTTTAACTTCCAGTACAGAACGTGAACAAACTTATTTCTTTTAAATAACGTCCATAAGTGCGTACATATGTTTTCTTTGGAAACAGCGGGGTGAGAGACACCCCGTCAAAGTACTTTGTCGCGCCAGCACATAAAAGCTTTCTGCTCTTCCTGATTAACAGCGTGAACAAAAATCTCACCTCGCTACCTCTTCACGGTCGTCAGAAATATATTCTAAGAAATACCCCCTTTTTTTATTGCTGATGCATTCTTCTACCGACATATTTTCCTCGCTATGCTTTCGTTGTTTTAGAACAGCAAACCGATAAAGTGCACATCTGGGATGGAAAGAGGAGTATTCGAAAGGTTTTTTTTTTCCCTCCCTGCAGAGAGCTTCGAGAAAATTAATTGATGTCGAAACAACTGGCACTTCACTACCCACCCCGCGGAGCGAACTGCTGAATTTGACCTTCTACTGTCATGTTCGATGTGAACCGGTTAATTGACCCCGGGGTAAGGTCTCTAGAAACGGGAGTTCATCTTCGGTTGTGGCCTTGGCCGTAGCACTGGCCTTTAGGAGGTATTCACCCCTCTTTTTCTTTTTTTTTTATTTCATCATTTTTTTCGAAAGTATTTCTTACACAGGTATTTCGTGCTATTAAAGTGCGCTGGCGTCCAACGGTTAACAATGTTGCCGTCTTCCGAATTGAAGGTCAGTGTACTGGGGATCTCGATGTCCTAGATACTTCCTGTCAGGTTCTGCTGATCTAGTTTACGTATCGTGGGTGCCTTTGTCTGTAGCAAAGAAAGGGAGAACTAAGGGGTTTCATTCCAGAAAAAAAATTTATCACAGTAATAAGAGATACTTCCCACGAGTAAGCTAATTACAGTTCACTTTACTGTCATTTTCAAACATTTTCTAATCATATTTTGTATCGGATATATACATATATCTGCCCTTGATTATGAAAGAGGTCTAAGTCATTGTACCGGTAGTTACAAAAATGGTGTAAGTCATATATTTTTCGCATCGAGATATTTTAAGGTTTGAGTTTGAACAAACAAAAACATTTTTATTCTATATAATAAAATATTTAAGAAAATATTTGGGTTTAATTTTAAATTGTTTTGCAAAGATTGCTTCAGTTTACGGTAATGTAAAAGAATGTACCGTGAAAAGACTAATAAACTCAACTTTTGATTTTCTAGGATTCATGACTTACACCATTTTCGTAATCACCGGCACAGTGACTTTCATAATTAAGAGCATATATATATATATATATATATATATATATATATATATATATATATATATATATATATATATATATATATATATATATATATATATATATATATGTATGTATATATATATATATATATATATATATATATATATATATATATATATATATATCTATACATATATATATATACAGTGGCGCACCCAGGATTTAATCTTGGAGGGGGCCGAATTGGACGGATTAAATTTTTATCATGGAAATTCAATATTCATAATGCAATTTCTATTTCTTTGGGGGGGCCCCTTGGCCCACTCCCTGGGTGCGCCACTGTATATATATATATATATATATATATATATATATATATATATTGCTGCACCCGTTTGAAATATACCGGTCCCGTAATTTTGTAATGCGTCTAGTGACGAGACCAGAACACTTGACCCCGCACATCCAGAGGTATTGTTTGATATATATATATATATATATATATATATCCCTTGTGTTGCAAAATATGACAAGAGCATGCTATCCAAACAAGTGAATCCTCAACTTCCGCTATTTTAGTTATTCCCGAGTCTCAAATCAATGATTAAGTAACATTTAAAAAAAAAATTAAATCTTGTGCTGTTACTGAAATTTTTTTATTCTATGCAACTCGTTATATGATTTAATAACTATCAATTAATTATTTTTAAGCATTGCATCCCGTAATATTTTGCATTTCTTCTCACTCACCCTTAGCTTCCGTAGGTATTAAGCTTAATTGCCTTTGAAATGTCATTTCAAAAACAAGGCGAGGTCTCTTACAAAAAGGCAGTAGAATCTGTGGATCCCAGTTCTGCCGTTGCTATGAATATTTGTTGCCGTTTGCAGTCGGTTCAAAAACTGTAGGTCACGGTCTAATTAGCTCCGGTTTAGCAGATATTGACAGTAGCGGTTTCATCCAACCAACCAACGAGACTTTTAAATTGTAAAACGTACTGGGGATGTTCAATGTATTAGTCAAATTCTTTGCTTGCTAAATATGGTCAACAATCACGTATTTTCCACTTTTGCGGTTGAATAAGCTCCTCGAAGATTAAAGAGCCGACTGTGCTCAACAAAATCCTTTTTTTAAAAAATAAATAGCACGCATTTCCGCTTAGTGATAAAGAAAATTGAAATATCAAAGATTAAGGTGGAGACGATTAGTATTATATGCCCGTAACGACCGCTGCACTACTCTCTCAACAAAATGATCAATTTTTTTTCTTATCTTTTAAAACTAGCGAGGATATCAAACCCAGAATTTTTTGTTTTTTAGAGAGATATCAAGATTGCAACACCACCGAGCCGTATAATCATTATCACTTATGAATTTGCATTTTCCTCTCTTGATTGAAATTTCTTGATTTGCTCAGACGACTCTGGAATTAGCACATTGGCACTCTTTGTCAATATTGGTCAAGTTTTGCTGCCCTTTAAATGCCACTGGCTAACTTGGTAATCGCACATCATTACAATCAGACGAGGTGATTGTTGCATTTGAAAAACATGTAATCATATCCACTAACGACTGTTGCTCCGCCGTGTTTTTTCATTAATCTTCTTTCTAACATAATGAGATCCTTAATTGAAATCAAGTTGTTGTGTCACTGAATTGAAGAACTCTGATTTTGAATACAAGCACACAGTTTTATTCTTCTTAGACAGGAGAAACTACACACTACAAACATCATATTTAAATTTTAAACATAAAAATACTTATTTTAGCAGCTTCCAACTCGGACGTCTACAAATGTCCTACTATTCCGAAATCAACCTACTCGAACGCTGTCCGGCGCTCTACTGACTGCATTCAAAACAGTATCTCCTGTCTTCACTTCTCTTCCAATGCAAAAAGGCTGGGAGAGAGAGGGTTGGTTACATGACACAAATGAAACAAGCCTCCTCTCTTAATCGATAAGAACATTTACTTATTTAATCGAAATTAAATCAACCTTATGATCCTCAAATAATGGAACCTAATAAATTTTATTAATAAAAAAATTCCTTTCTTTTCAATCCGATGAAAACTTTTCACATATGCAGTGTGATTCCATCTGTTTCCGAATAAATTTTACGATCTCCATGAGCCCTCTCTGTGACTTGATGAAAACTTTAATGGAATAAAAAAAACCTTAAAAGCTTTGTAAGCCGTCTCATCAAATCACTCAGAACATTTTCTAACATACGGGGAATCTGATAAACATCATGATGTATATATGATCCTTCTTTTAAATCCGAATAAAAATTTTTATTGCTAAAAAATGGTACCAAATAAATTTTATTATTTGCAATAAATTTTACAATTTCTTCTAGTGTAAATTTTAAAAAAAATTACAGGGAAATTTCTATTTAACAAGTTTTGAATAGGATTAACAAATATATATAATTTAAATCAAGAATCTTCAATTAATGTATGAGATGAGAAGTTAAGAACTTTTTTGAAAGGTATTATAACCGTATACCAACACGTGTATTCATATCAAATGTACGTATTTTCAATTCACCACATTTTCTTGTGCAATAAGATTTTAAACTACTAAAACTGCTTACAAGTGAATTTGCTTTTAATTGACATAACGACCCAAATTTCCCACCCGTTAGAATTTCAAAAATGCGCACGTTCCGTCTAAGGATCCCGGTCATTATGTGGTCGAGATATATTGGTTTTTATGTCTACCACAAACAATGCCTCTAAAAGCATTCAAAAGCAATTTATTTTGTGAAAGATGGTTATCGTTAGATTTTACTTATGTTCAGCATTTTAGCCGACATCAGAAAAAATATTAGTTAAATTGAGATACTTCTTATTTATAATTTTTATTTTGTGCCCTCACCTGTTTTCCTTCCGTACTAGAGTTTAGCTTCCGAAAAGTATTTGAAACGACGGTTTTTCATTAGGAATCGTTTGTTTTAATATATATATATATATATATATTGATTGTGTGTGTGTGAAACATTTTTATTATACGAATTCCGGAGACTTTTACATTTATTTATAGATGCTAAACAAAATTGTCAGTCAAAAAAAATTATGGCACTTAAGATTTAAATCCGAACGGATCGACAGATTTTAGATAAAACTGTGGACTTATATTATTTTAAATCTCTGAGTTTATTTGAAATTCGGTACAGCAATACGGGAAGATTATTGAGGTATATTGTCTAAAGAATGCTTTACCCCCTAAATTAATCGAAACAGAAAAAAACTAATATGGTGTAGATCATACCATGGGTTTCTAAAAATTAGTTTTTTGAGGATATGAGTTCAATTCTGTAAGCATTTAAAATCATATTTATACAATAAGCAATTATTGTACAATAAGCATTTATTACTATATTCTATATTTTATGTATGTATTTATCATAAATTTTTAACCTTCTGATGAAAGAAGGTTGATTTCAAATTTCATTGATGCCATCTGTCGGTTCAGAGAGAAATGCTTTTTACTGCAAAACTAGTAAATATGTGTCTAAGCTAGTATTTTTCAACCTTTTTTCACACTTGAACCTATAATTAAATTTCCGTGGCACGCGTAAATTATAATGATAAAAAAGAGTAGTAAACGGAGTATACCATTTTTGATTTATTTATTGACACAAACTATTGTTTATTATATAAAAATTATTTATTACCACAAACAGACAACTCAATTTGTCCAAGATTTGCCAAACCGCGCCATCTATGGACGTGTCACGAAACCTCCTTTTTCAAGGCTACATCCCATACACTTCAGAAATAAGCCGGTTTTATATATATATATATATATATATATATATATATATATATATATATATATATATATATATATATATATATATATATATATATATATATATATATATAAATATATATATATATATATATGTGTGTGTGTGTGTGTGTGTGTGTGTGTGTGTGTTTGTGTGTTTGTTTGTGTGTGTATGTATGTATAATATTTACGATATTATGTATACATTTATTCTAACAATCATATACCCGTATAATCAATTAAAATCAATTGAAGAGGTTTTAAGTTTTATATT
>OU015498.1:108964120-108976620 GCA_907164885.2 Dolomedes plantarius
GACTTATTCAATAATATCAATATAATTGATTTAAATAGAGCAATATTAACGTTAGTAAAAAATAATAATCAATACTTAAACAAAGAAATTAATCTTACACATTTCAATAGGCTCTTAGATTTTGTAACTAAACATAATTATATAGTACACAATAGTAGTATTTACTTACAGGTTAAAGGTGTACCACAAGAGGGAAATGCTTCAAGTATGCTAGTCAATTTATACTTACATTTTTTTGACGTTGATAATATTAATAATATTGATAATAGCAATTACACTATATTTAGATATATTGATGACATCATTGTAATAAATAAATGTAATATAGCCTTAAATTTTTACCCACTTAATCTGGAACTAATGCAAAGTAGCCAAGATAAACTTAATGTAAACTTTTTAGATATCAACATAAAAATAAATTCTCATTGCAATTTTACTTTTGATCTATATGATAAAAGATCAGCTTATGACTTTAATATTGTTAAATTTCAAAATTACTCAACATGCTTACACAAATCAGTATTTACTAATATTATTATAAATCAGCTAGTAAGAATAAATAGGCTTTTTTCTAAGGACAATAGGTATAAGCATATTATAGATTTGTTAGTAGTGCTAAAACGTAATTATTACCCTGATAGTCTTTCCAAGCACATAATCGGTTGTTTTAGATTTACTGAATAGCATGTTCTGTTGCTAATAATTAGTAATACTAAACTAAAAGAATAATTAAAGTAAATAACTAATTAAAAATAAAAATAAAAAATAATAAATAACTACTGTAATAATAATAATAAATAATAAATAATAATATTAACTCTTAGTCATAATAAATGTCTCAGTTAACTTAGGTAATATTGTCCTATAACACAGTATCCTTAGTAAGTCTGCTTCTGTGTTTCCATTTGCTCCATGGTTGCAAGATTTGTGACGTCAGTCTTCTTGCGGTTTCCTTTACTTAACTTCCACTTTGTCTCGCGCCTGGCTTGCTGTTCTATCTTTAAGCAACTATTTATTAACTTCTTCTGTGTCTTATGGATTGTACGGTGTCTAAGTATGTTTATTGCTCAGATCATACTTATCAGAAACAATCCATTGGTTTTTAGACAGTATCGGCACCGCTGATGAAGAGATGCTGTCAAAAACCTATTCTTCACTTATCTTTTCATGTTTTTAGTTCCTGGCTGCAGTAGTTTTAGGTTTATACTGGTTTTTCACTTTCAACTTTGCCTTATATATATATATATATATATATATGTTGCTTTGTTTTCGAATAGTGCCGTGGTTTTGTTTAGATTACTTCCGATTTCGACTCTATTGGTCTTTGATAGGAAAAAGTTTATTTCAACCCCCTCTACTCGCTGAGACGGGTGGCTCCCAAATATGGTCAAAAGAAATTTTAAAGTAGAAGGAAGAGACAAATTTTAAAGACAAGCGGGAAATTTCTGAAGTAAAACAAAGAGGGAAGTTTGATTCACTTATTTGTTTATTCCTCGTGTCTAGGCCGGATATGAGCACTTTAAATCCACAGAGCAGAAAGTCTTTCTATGATAGGGATTCCCAACGGGGTCCAGGTGGACCCCTTGGGGGTCGATGGAAGTTTAAAAAGGGTCTATAGTATTCCAGGGGTCTATTGGGGGTCGATGATAAATTTTACTGTTTTAAAGTTTAAATTTTTAGGAATGTAATTATTAGATAATAATATCCGTTTTAATATGTATAAATACAGATTTGCATAGGGCGGAGTGATCCACGTATCTAAAGTTGAATGTCATGACGTTTTTGTATATGCCTCGAATGCCGCCGTTGGCGTTTATTTGTGTACCAACACTAAGCAGAACTGGGGAAATCCACTGGACCTTATGGGGGGGAGATCACTTTAAAACCTACAAAAAGTTCAATTAGAACCATTTTTATGGCCAAATGTATAAAACTAATAGTAAAGTAATGATGTTGTATGCTGTATATTATAGGGAAAATGTGTGTGAGGGGGGAGGTGGTCGATGAAGAAAATCATTCTTTTAAAAGGGGTTGATGTAGGAAAAAGGATGGAGATCCCTGCTCTGTGAGGTCAGAGAAGGTGGGAGATAGTAGGTTCCCACTAGATGCTGTCCGTGGAAGTGATTAGTCAAAATTGCTAGGGCACCTGGCTAAATTGTACTCCGACCCTTGTGGTGCTATTATAAAACTGGAGCCGCACCCCTTAGCCCGCTAGCCCATATGGACCTGGTCTGGAATAAATTCCGGCCAGGCGACATTAGAAACAACAACAACAATTGTTTATGCCACCAATATTAGGGGTTTGGGGGGGGGGACTATGGGCTGAGTCGTTCTAGATATTTCTTTTATACATCGTATCTAAGAAGAGATAATTTTTAATTTTTTTTTCCGGGGAGGTAATCTTATCTAACGCTCTGATCGCATGAAGAACTACACCTGTTAACCCTGAATAATTCGCATGAAATTAAAAAGCATTTACCTTCAATTTATTTATTTCCTAGGAGCATCCTTTGCGTTCCATTCTCACCTAAGAATTCACATTCAAAATTTTTATTTATCAGATATTTTCGTACATCTTGCTTTTTCTTTTGATCCAAGAGTAGTCTTTCGTAACGGCACCCGCCAGTTGTAACTGCAAAGTTCTTCAGTTATCATCTATTCTGGTCAAGAGAAAAGTATAAAAAATGCCCTAATTTTTTTCGTGTCTTCCCCACTTGTTCGAATACACTCGTTATTAAGAAAGCTAGTGGAACTGAAAGTCCGACTGCATGTGAGCAATTTTTTGCCATTTTGCAGAACATACAAACAAGAATGACCTAAAATTATAAAAATGGCCCGTTAATATACAGGGTGTCCGGGCTAAATGGATCCAAAAGTCATGTCTTATTTTTACGGAACTACCCATTAGAATTTTAGAAAAAATTATTTAAATAGAAAAAACTTCTCACCAAGATTTAATATCAATCATAGACTTCGATCATAGTACCATAGATTTCGATGTGTGCACCTTTTGTAGCACAACAAGCGTCTAAATGGTAATCCAGTTCTCTTCAAGTGTTTCGTAGCATATCAGGAGTTATTACACGAATTGCTTGAATGATACGATTCTTCAACTCCTCCACAGTTTCAATTTTTTGTTTGTACACAACGGATTTAAGGAATCCCGAATCAAAAAAATCTTATAACGCCTGATATGCTACGAAACACTTGGAGAGAACTAACTGGATTACCATTTAAACGTTAGTCGTGCTACAAAAGGTGCACACGACGAAATATATGATACTATGATAGAAATATGATATTAAAACTTGGTGAGATGTTCTTTCTATTTAAATAATTTTTTAAAAATTCTAATGGGTAGTTCTGTAAAAATAAGTCATGACTTTTGGATACCTTTTGTATTTATGTCCAATTCATGCTTTCCGTATTAATACCATAATTATTTACTCTAATCCGTTTCTCCATGCATACCTATTCAGTAAGACATAAGTAGGCAATTAAAGTTAGATTAATTCGCATTTAAAAGATTGCATCTTTACAGCTAACGTATTTACAGTTTCATGGTCCAATGGTGATCAATTAGTAAATGTTCCCTGACGTGCTTGTTCAGCTAAACCGTTGCTAGTAAAGAATATCAATTTACATTTCGTGCTAAAAGCTGCATTTCAGGTGAACGAAGTTGCACTTGAATTCCTGTCGTACAGAATATCTCCTCACGCTTTAGTAATTTAAAAACTAATTTTCCCATCCAGTGAGTGAGTTAGAAGCTCTGCTATTGCAATGAATCAACATTTTCAAGACACAGGATTGTTTCTGAAAAATCCTTTGTTTAATGATGATGTCTAGTGATAAAGAGATGTTATCAACTTTTCACAAGGTTTCTAAATTTGGTTTTCCTTTATGTGTCAGTTTTCAGTTTCAACTGTTAAATACTTTTCTTATTTCAGCGGATAGGACTGAACTCTACTAGGGAAGTATTTATATGAGATATCTCATTGTATCGGCATTCTTTCTGGTTAATAATAGATCAGCGTAATTTTTGTCCATCCCTTTTAATATACCTGTGAAATTATGGCAGATGCTTATATGTAGGAATACGTAAATTTCGCATAAAAAAATATCGAAATTTCGCAAAAAAAAAAAATACAATAAATAAAATTTTGCATTTATTCGCAAAAAAATATAATTTCAAAAGTTTTGCGTTTATTAAAAAAAATTACAATTCTACTTACTTTGACAGGTAAGTATCAAAATTATTAGTTAAAAGCTAACATTGCAATAGTCTCCACATTATATTCTATAAGCCTTTGCCTTCTGCCATTAATTACTACGTTGCACATACTAAAATATCTCTGGATCTACTCTGTTAACGGGACTATAGAAGCTTTGTATAGCCTTTGCAAAGTTAAGGTAGCAGCATTTCGTTGCAATTAAAATCTATATAACATGAACAGAGGTCTCTTGGTTGACTACTTAAGTAGCTGAAATACCCTTAACTTTGGTACTCAAGAGAACAACAGACGTTCTTAAATCTATTAAATTGCTCCATAAAACTTGATGGTTGATTTTTACGGTTAGATTTTTAAGTTCGCCTCCGGTACGGACAAACTGACCGGGTGAAATTCGAAGCAAATCCGAGTGATATCTCTCAGTTAAAGACCGTGATGGTCTTAGTTAAACTATCATGTTAATAAATTATTACTATTATTACCTAATTTCGCTTAAAAAGCCGTTTATCACCTGGTTTTGGCCGAAAAGTAGTAAAGAAATAATTTTCGTATTTATTCGCTTATATCGGCAAATTTCGCATCTATTCGCATCTATTACGTAAATACGAAAATTACGTATCCCTATTGATATGTCATTTTTTTCATGTTTCCGGCAAATTCAAAAAGTAACTTTTATTGTGAAATATAAAATCACTCAATTAAGTTTTTCAAGCCAAATATTCTTTAGTTAATACTGATATTCAGCCTCAAGCATATGGCTGGTCTTCAATGAAAATTTTCATTTAGAGACAAAATATTCAATTTGGGACCAAATATTACTTCTTTTATACACAACAGCATTTGCGAATATGAATAGCTTAGTATTTTTTCGAAATTCCACTATCATCTATTGCCGCATTAAAGAACCAATTTTAAGTGTGACATATCAACTTAAAACATAAAATTGAATTTTTCGGACATATCGAGATCTGCCATAAAGCCACAGATATAAATACGTGTGTTATGTGTGTGTGCGTGGAAAGAGAGATATTCTCCCAGCTTAAAAAAAATGGCATAAATTGATAGTAGGATTAACTCAAAAGCATAAAACTGAGGTTATTTAGCGTTAATTTCCATTAATGTTTTAATATTTCTTTTAATGTATATTTTTAATCTTAAACAGCAATTGCTTTAATATAAAAACATAAAATATAATAACAATACCGTGAAATACACAAATTATAATAACAATATATTCTACTACTTAAGATGATATACATTACAAATATAATCGAAGATTGATTATTATATCCATTGAGTGTTTACTGGCACAGAAACAAAAATGTTCTTGCGAAAGTAACATTTTTATGCAACTAATGACCTAATCTTTTTAAGCAATGTAGTACCTGTCAAGCCTATCCAACACACAATAGAAAATAAGGAAAATTTATTACAAGTCCGTAGGATAATTAATTGGTCTCTAAAGATTTTTTGGATATTTTCTCGATTTTACTTTCAACATTGGTATATTCCATTTTTATACTTTAACTACTGATATTTGATACTGTAAGGCAAACTACGTCTGAAATGTGAAATTAATTCTCTATCCACAGCCTAAAACCAAAAGTAAACTTTTTTTTACAGTTTAAATGGGACCTGATTATTCATCCTTAGGAATACGTAATTTTCGTATTTACGAAATAGATGCGAATAAATGTGAAATTTGCCGATATGAGCGAATAAATGCGAAAATTATTTTTTTACTACTTTTCGGCGAAATCATTGTGATAAACGACTTTTTAAGCGAAATTATGTAAAAATAGTAATACCTAGATGTTAAAATCTGTTTTTAATAACATTATTGTAAATCAGCTAGTACGTATAAATAGGCTTTGTTCTAAAGACAATAGGAATAAGCATATTTTAGACTTGTTAGTTGTGCTAAAACGTAATTATTACGCTGATAGTCTTTCCAAGCACATAATTGGTTGTTTTAGATTTAATGAATAGCTTGTTCTGTTGCAATTAATTAGTAAAACAAAATAATAAGATTAATTAGTGAAAAAAACTACTAAAAATTAAAATTAATTAATAATAATTAAATTCTTAAGTAAAAATAATATTAAATAATAAATAATAATATATTACTCTTAGTAATAATAAAAAACTAATTTAATTTAGTTTTAATTGTCCGATATCACAATCTCCATAGTAAGTCTGCTTCTGTGTTTCCATTTGCTTCATGGTTGCAAGTTTTGTGACGTCAGTCTTCTTGCGGTTTCCTATTCTTAACTTCCACTCTGTTTAGCGCCAAGCTTGGAGTTCTTTGATTTAGTGACTATATATTCCCTTCTTCTGTTTCTAATGGATTGTACGGTGTCTTAGTATGTTTATTGTTGAGATCATACTTGAAAGTAATTTGTTTTAATGTCTTACACTAATAATGTACTATGTTAATTTAAATTTAAATTTATGTATTGGCTTTCAGCCTTTTAACTATTGTTTGGTCACTAACATATATTTGTTAATTATATATATATATATATATATATATATATATATATATATATATATGCGAATAAATGCGAAATTTTATAAATCGTAATTTTTTTGCGAAATTTCGATATTTTTTATGCGAAATTTACGTATCCTTATTCATCCTGTATAACTCGTGTAAGAAATCAAAAACGCGACTTATAACATTCAGTATTAAGTGATATAAAAAATAATGACCTATAATTCTCAATATACAGGTATTACTTGAACAAGATGTCTTTAATCAAGAACTTTTACCACAAATACGTAATCTGTTTGAGAAACATGTAAATCAAAGTCTCTTTTTAGGAAGCTTCTTAGCGTATATTTTTTAAGTCAGTGGAGCGTGAAAAAAAAGAGGTCAGAGCTAAAAGAAGGAGAGGATTTAACTGTGTTTCGTTTCGAACGCATTGTTAAGTAACAGTTGTGTCACACGATCGCGTATAAAGGAATTCCTCTGTGTAGCGGAGGTTTCTGGGGGTAAAGGAATACTCAGTTGCTCAAAAGGAAAAGAAACTGATATACCGACTAATTTTTTTATTTGATCTGACAACCATTTTACAGAAGTTGCTAATCTGTTGTGTGTAAAAGTTGCTTGTTTTCTACTTAATCAACTGACCATAAGAGCCACGCCTTAATGTGTTAGCTTTAATAGGGGATGGAGACAGTAGCAGAAGCAATTGATGGAAGTAGAAGGACAGCTCTTGTCTTCGAGGGCAAGTCCCAGGGTAAGCTAGTCATACTATCTTACAGTCCGATACAAAATTTAAAAAAAGATTCACCGCGTTTTTAACGTAAGATTTCGGTCCTCAATAACGATCCTTCGGAAAGCAAAATTTCAGACGCTAAAACAGTCCGTCGTCGCAAGTTATAACTTTGACAACGAGCCAAACCCAGTCTGTATCGCTTGGGCAAGCAGTAAACAGGTAAACAGAAAAGTATCAAAATGCGTCAAAATTTTGACATATATATATATATATAACACATACATACTTATATACATAGAAAAGAGGTAAGCAACGATAAGTAATCCTACGTTAATAACCCATGGTAGTTCTAGATAAAAGCCAACTTCTTGAAGCCAGTCTCATCTCTCGTTTCATATAATTTAATTGGTCTTCACCTCGCTATTGCATAATGTAACGTAATAAACCCATTTTGTCCGAATTTTGGGAGCTACGTTGTAACGGACCTTTCCCCCTCGACCATTTTACAACCATTAAAACAACACCTTTTGCAACCACAAAAATGGTTATGTGGCTCTAAATCCTTACTAAACTAAAATATATTCAATTAAAATAAGACACTGGGACAGTAGTTGCCGATAAAGGTAGGTTTATGATATAAAGATTAAGGTCCTTCAGTCTGGAGAATATAATATGTCTCCCCTGTTTGGCGAATGAATCTCCAGTGGTTAGAAGAATAAAGCTTTCCCCAACTCAATCAACTCAAGTAAATTTCTGATCCTCCTTTAAGTTTAGTAAAGATTTTGTGAGTTTTTAAATGATCATATCTCCATTCTGTAGCTTTTTCCCCGTCATGGAGTACTCGAAGACGGGAGAAGAATGGGTAGTCTGACATTTTATTGGGAACAGCACCGTGATTCAGGTTCTTCCCCGAGTATGTTAGTGTTTAAAGAGTAAGCTTATGTAATATCCTCTCGCCCAAATTTCAGCTCAGTTAAAACCAGCCTGAATGTAAAAACTAAGAACAAGTTTGCCACCTGTTTTTCAAATTAAACTTTTCTCTCGACAAGTTTGTCACAATATAGCGCTTAGGCACCACACAAGAAATTCCGAAGAGAAGAATAATTAAGCGCACTGCTGATCTTGAAACAACCCTTCTGATATCTATATATTTAAGTTGCTGAGCCGATTCTTTGGGGAGTCCGTGAGAGAAAACTACTGCATCAATTTACTTCATTTTGGTCTTAAGCCTATGAGGGGCGCTGTTTGCACAGTGCAAACGCCTAAATCCTATCTTTTTTTCCACTTGCATTCAGTGTATTCCAGTTTAATGAGCAGAAAAATTATTACTACGGCCATCTGTTATCAGTTCAAAGAAGAAAAAACATTTAGCCACTTTTAACTGGAAAATTTTTAGAGATTCTTTAGGGTAAAAAAATCGGGAAAAAACCTGCACCGTGCAAACGGAGGAGGTTGTTGCCGCTGAAAGGGTTAAACGAAAGATTTAAATCTATAGATGTGTCAAATTTGGTTTTTGTAACCGCAATTTCTATTAATTAGCTATAATTTATGATTAAAAAATTTCTTTCTGCGCATGCTCATGGTCATGTTTAAATCTGTCTTTAGGTACTCACTAATAGGGATGCGACATCGATAACAGAACATCGATGTTTTGAAACATCGATATTCAATACTAAAACATCGATGCTAATAAAACATCGCCCCAAAACCATCGATGTTTTAGAACATCCATTTCTTAAAACTGGTTTAGTAACCTCTAACATTAATGTTACTTCGGTTAGTCGTGGGGGGGGGGGGTGATTTAATTTTACTCTCTGATTGGGCTGACACAAATGACAAAAACTTGGTTGCTTTTGCCTTGGGTTACATTGATGACTCAAAATTCTCGTTGTAAATATCGCCATGTTTTGCCTTCAAATGTCCAGATAAATTCGTGGTATTGCCAGAAGTTTTGAGGGACTTAAGGCAAATATTGCACTTTGCCAATTTGTCAGAGGTTTTGCAAAAATATTTCCAAACGGTACTTTTGGGAGGCATCTTACTAATAATATTAACGTCAACTTATATAAAAGCAGAACAAAACAAAAACTTAAATGGCTGCTCTCGTGTATATACTATTTATAAAATAAAACCCCATGTAAGGTTTTGGAGTGTCAGGAACATTCCAAGCGCGCTTATTGGTTCATTGGTTGTGGATTGCCATTTGTCTGTTTGCTAAGGAATCGTTCCCCCTTTTGTATTCGTCCTTTTCAGAATTCAGTCTTACATTTACTGAGTGTAAAAATTATGCTACGTGGTAAATTTTTTTTATTATGGTACTTTTTCATTAAAAATAAAGCATCTAGCACAAAACATCAATGTTAAAAAAACATCGGCTTCAATAAATCGATGTTTAAAACATTGATGTTTTTATGAAAACATCGATGTTTTGAAAACATCGACATCGATGTCGCATCCCTACTCACTAAGCACGAGTCCGCATAAACACGTTAATTTGTTTATTCCGACGAATCTCTCTAGCTCTCTCTCTCTGCCATTTATATTGTTAATTATGTTTGTGAGATATAGAATCAAACCTAACGCAAATTGCTTATTTCGTGCTGTTGAGTAACCCTATTTCTTTTTAATGGTTCCAATAGTAACTTTTTTAAGTATATTTCTCTATTCTTAATATGATTTTCTTCATTTAGTATTGATGTGTTGAGTATAACTTGTATATTAGTACATTTATTTACCATCCAGCCGTCATATTTTGACGTGTATCAACCATAGGCGTAGTGTGCTTCTAACATTTTTTGGGGGGTGGGGGCACGAATTGAATTCAGTTAGGGCCCTCCTCTGCGCACTGACTACCGGACGGTCCTTAAAATATGAAATATTAGGATTTTTTGAAATTGAATAACAATAGAATTGGTGTTTGAGTAGTATTCAAAAGTTATATAATGAGAAAAATAAATATAATATAAATAAAATTAGAAAAAATAATGCATCGAATTTTTGTTACGGATCATATCATTGTTAAAAACTATGTTAAGGCTAAAGACATAATCGGAATATTCAGTTTGGCAGTTTGAAAAGGCGGGAAAAAAACAACTTTCTTAAAAGTTTTCTACAATTTTCTGATTTTAACTGAACTTCAATTAACGTTTTAGTCTATTTCGACTTAAGTTGGGGGAGTGGGGTACATGCCACCGGTGCCTCCCCCCCTCCCGACGCTACGGCTATGGTACCAACTACTAAACTTTAGAAAGGGGTAAGATTCCCATGAACCACCAGAGATGGTAGGCTGGATTTTGATTACGTGACTTCTTATACGTACTTTCTTGTACTTTTGGCATAAAATACCATCTGTGGTGACTGAAAGGTTTGCTTCCTTAGTAATATGTTTCAACGTGTTTGCGAAATGTAAGGATGTCATATTCTCCTAGGCCTCTCAGTTGATGGGTGTTCTCCTGTCTTAAACTGAAGTCTCCTGAGTGGGGCTAGTAACGCAGAAAAGGAAAAAAGTTATTAAATTTGGTTGAAATGCTTTTAATATCAATGCTATTAATTGTGACTAACGATTTTATCACTTTCCAAATTTTAACTGTTCTTTTTAACACTTGAAATACGTCAAAATTGAATGGCAAAATCGTAAAGAAACTGGCGTGTCGAAATATGACATAATGCTATAGAGATAGTAAATCATGCTTTATCGAATTCAGACCTGCTGTAGCATGAAAAAGATAATTTGTTTTAAGAGAAATTAACTAGGAACTTGACATTAATTTTTTTGCTAGCTTTTTTTCCCAAGAGAACGAAAGGTTTTTGTTAGAAGACAGGGAACTGTCAATTGTGTGTTTATCACAATTAAAGCCTCTGACAACAATATGGTTGGCGAATTCGTCTCATTTAGGTCACAGCGAA
The DNA here is from genome assembly GCA_907164885.2 of Dolomedes plantarius. Classification (NCBI taxonomy): domain Eukaryota; kingdom Metazoa; phylum Arthropoda; class Arachnida; order Araneae; family Dolomedidae; genus Dolomedes; species Dolomedes plantarius. Next base: position 108,975,477 of record OU015498.1, read on the forward strand.
ACAGATATTTAGTATTAAATCTTAATTTGAAAAAAAAAAATTGAAATCTGACAACTGACTCTTTACGCACATAAAACATATTTATTTATCTTTTAAGTTTAATGAAGTAAACACATATATCCCTAGAAAACTATTTTTTAAAATATTTCATGACCTACAGGAGAATTTCGGGAATTTTTAGGTTTTTTAGAAACATTTAACACTTGAAAGACGGAAATGTTTTTCTTACTAAAAAGACTGAACACCGTCATTTTGACAGTTAAAAATAAATTCAAGTATTTAAAATAATTAACGTTTACCTAAATGGTTAAATACTTTAAATTTTGAACTATTTCATACCAATATATAATAAATTAGTATATATTTAGATATATTTTCATGCAGGTATGCCGAGCTGACAACCTGGTATTGATTATCCGTAAAAATATATGCATGGTTTGTGCAGTCCATATTTTTCAACACCAATATTTCCGAAGAGCCAATATTTCTATTATTTGCAAAAGGGGGAAGAGATAAAAAGTAACTAACATTTTTCCAATATTATTTTAAAGCTTTCTGTCGGTTTTCTATATTGCCATTAAATTAACGGCTTTCAGTCTTAGTAGGTATACAGCACATTTTATCCCCCTCTTTACTATCTAGTATAATTTTGTAAATGTGTGTGCATATTTCGCGTAAAATTAGAAAAAGTTATAAAATTTCAGAAACCCGAGGACATGAATACAGACATAGCACCTAATATCATGTTCAGAACCGTCAAAATGACAGCAACCGTCTTTCTAGAGTTAATGAATACTCTGCTGTGGTTTGTAGAGACAAGAGATTTAAATTATAACGGGTCTCCGCTGGTAATCCTTCGTTACCAACGTCCAAATGTATCCCCTCTAACACTTAACTTTTATCTCTGCGTTTGTCCAACAAAACGGTGAACAGAAGTAGCTATATTCTGTGGGTAGTGAGTCCATGGTAGCCGTTAAAATCTTTCCAGTGGACCCGGTTGAGCACCACAACTGGGCCCTATAATGGGATATGTATATATATATATGTATATGTATATATGTATATGTATGTATATATATATATATATATATATATATATATATATATATATATATATATATATATATATATATATATATATATA